>VUJU01000178.1:0-52331 GCA_009835225.1 Aphis craccivora | reverse complement strand
TGACTATTTATAATTATTTCAAATAATTAAGTTACTTTGCATAAGCTTTTAGTTAAGCTATATTTTAATATATAACGTATCAACTTTTACTAGTCGGCCATCATATTCACTTTTCTCTGTGGAATATTCTACACATAATCATATTATTATGTTACAACTTTATTATCTATTGAATATTCTGTTAATTCGTGTTTGAGTAGGCACTATAGTTAACTTAATAATTTTTATAATTTTAAAAAGTTAATGGTAGTAATTTAATATAATAAGTATGTTTCTTATCATAGTATGATTTGTATACAATTATATGTAATATGTATATAATATAAAATAGTGGCATTTTAGTTATAAATACTAAAAAAAGTAATAAACTAACAATTAAAATAAATAGTATGCAATTTTTAAAAGATTTATAAAAAAAAGGTTGAAATTCGACAAAGGCGACCATTTAAATACGAATTCAGGAGAAAATTAATTTCAAAAATTTGATTTATTTCAGAAACAAAGTGTTATAAAAAATAATATTATAGAGTCAAAGTGAAACGAGGAATGCATTGTTTCAACATATTTTTATCTTATTTTTTTTAATACTTTTTAAACAGAAAGAATGCGAAAAAATGATACAGCAGTTTTAAGTATAGAAAATCGAGTCTTGATGGTCTTTTGAATAGGTTGTATCTGATTTTTTTTTTCTGAATTGTCTGTAAGCTTAAAAAAAACACTACCCGAAATACCATTTTAACTTTCGTTAAGCTCCGTTCAAAATCGTGTTTTGATTATGATCTATTATTGGTTTCAAAATTCATATCATAATAGGTACTTACCATAAATGAGTAAAGCGAAACGAAATTGCTTGGTTTGTGTAATATACATAGACCCCCTACTGCAGTAAGTTATATAATATACTATTATTTCCAGGAGCCTCACGTGTACTAGGATACAGATACATAAGAATCTGTTCATATCGCTGGCAGTCAATAATTGTTTGTGGCTAGTGTGGTACGAGGCGGTGGTCGACAATTTGCCGGTACTGATGACAAACGGGGTAAGTATGAGTAGTTGCGAATCGAGAAATTGTAACATTTTATTAACACGAACGACGAATTTATATTTATCTTTTCAAATGATACTTTTATGATTATTCTGAGAACACAATTTATGGTCGTAAACGTTGTGTTTAAATCAACTGATCACCGTAATTTTCAGCTGGGCTGCAAAGTGCTGCACGTTCTGGTCCAATACTTTCTGGTGGCCACATACTTTTGGATGTTTTGCGAGGGTCTATACTTGCACACGCTACTGGTCGTCACGTTCCTAACCGAGTCCAGAGTGATGCCGTTCTTGCACACGATCGGTTGGGGCATACCGGCCCTGTTGGTGTCTACGTACGCAGTACTCCGGACAGCCACTCCTGGCGAGACTTTACAGTTAGTACGTTTTAAATTATACGATATAGTGTAGGTATTTTATACAATTGTTAGTTTTGATTTATAGAGAAATTCGCAGTTTATTAATCCGTTTGATATCGGTCGAAAACCGCCGATCCGTTGTAGCACCTTCATAATAATGAAAAAAATAACTATAAACATTAATAGTCTTAACAAATACTGAAGTTTTTATTGTTTTCACTCAGACAGTAATAACTATTGAGACGACTGCAGGAAAGAATATAAAAGATTTCGTAGAATAATATGCATCTATATAGATTTATGCCCAGTTTGGTCGACTATAACATTGTCTCTCGTATTGGGTCGATAATCTGTTCATAAGTAATTATTACTAACCGACTTCTAAGACAAAATAAATAAAATAAAAGTGACTTTCGTGCACTCTATAATTATAACACGAAGAGGGTTTTTAGTTTTCATTTTAACGAGCATGAAGACTGTGACCAGGACTTTTCAATGTATGTCTCAGTAAAATATTCTCTGGTTATTCGCATTACGTTGGTCATAATTCTTAATTAAATATTATTTTTTACTATTCAACAAATAATAGACCAGAATTTTTCAACTTGAGGTCCACATTCGAAGTTTATATTTATATTGCAAAGGTTTATTTTGATAAAATATAGGTACAATAGATAATACATCATATCATACGTATAGGTAATATAATTACATCAATAATAATAATCGAATTTATGACTCTTATCTTGTGTTTTTAAAGTACGGAGTATTTCAATGCTAGTCGCTAGTTTGTTTTCGTCATTAAAAACAGCAGGTTCGCACTTCTTGTTTACAAAATAAAATAAATTCAATTTTAGTTATTATAATGCCTCAAAATAAAAAGCCCTAAATTGATACTGAATTCTTCGATACTCAATGAGACTGGTAAAAGAAAAACAACCCTGAATTGAGGAGTTATTTATTTCTATTAAATATTCTAAAATTTAGTATAATTTTTTACAATTATAAGATGTGTGGTAATTATAATTTTTACTTATAATTTACATTATTACAACATTTATTATAATAGTCACTGATTCAGATTATTTAAAAAAAATATAAGCGATTACTATTTAGTATTTTCAGCCAATTAATATGACTCAATTCAATATTATACTTTCATAAATATTTAATAACATCAGGAAACACAGTTAAATGTTTATAAGATGTTCAATTCTAAAATGCATTTAATATTCAAGAAATATAAAAATTCATACAACAGTCTCATTTATGCGATCAATGTTTAAATTATTCTTAAATCATAAATATCATATTTATAATATTATAATATGATTCGTACAAATTTTTGACTTACTTAAGTACCTTTAATTTTATATTAATTTGATAGAATATAAACATTTGATATCTATACATTTATTACAAAACAATAACTACCTAATAAGTATTGGGTACGTCAAAATGGCCAAATACATATTAAAACATTTAAATTGATGTTAGCAACTTACGGTCCGTCGTTTTAATAGTTTTTATGAAAATAAAAAAAAACTAGTAAGTTAATAGAAATGGTTGTAGAATTATTATACTATTATTATTTATTTAATTTATATATATATTATGATTAACATTCACTTCCTACAATTTATATTATTGTTAAAAAGACAACATTTTGTGCATTGATTTAAATACTAAAATTCCAATTGATTTAAAATATTTAAAAGTACTTAATTGTTTACTTTAAATAAGCACAAAGTTCTTTTACAGTTTATTATAATAAAGAAATTTAAAGTTTACATATTATTATACTTTTATTTTAAATTATTGTTAAAGCGGTGTTATAATGTATTTTACTGAAAAGTCATATAACTGTGATTTTAATAGGAACTTCTTATCATAAATCAACAATTCAGCTATCAAACTTTTAGATAACCGATTTAACCTTTTTTTTCTTTGAAAAACTCACTTTATTTTTATACTAAACTTTCTGTCTGAAAATCTAAAAATAATTATTTCTTTTAAAATATATTTTTATCTTATTTTGCACCACGGCTAAGTAAAAAAAAAAAAAAATATATATATATATATCGAATAGTTTGTACATTTCTTTGATATTCTAATGAGTACACTGTAAATATTTACTTTATACCACAAACAAATAAAAATCATTCCATATAAAGTACCACCTTTTTAAGCACTTTGGTTTCATTAAAAGACCTTGTGTTTCAATTGAATTAAAATAAATGCAATGAGTTTTGTAAAAACCTATTAAGTGTAACAATTTATTACAGTAAATTGGTTTTAAAGCTTTTTGTATTATACCTACTTTTAAAACCACATAGATATTATTACTTGTTAGACATTATTTTTTACATAGTATTTGTTTTGAATAGATACGTTAAAGTTGGTTTAAGAATGAAAAATTAAAATACTGCTGTAAATTATTATACTTTGTAATAGGTTAAAATTTAAATACATAACTGAGTAACTGAAATATTATTTTATAGATCAATAGATGTATTTGTATCGACTAATTATTTACGATACTTTCAAAATTGAAGCTGTTATTATATTTATTCAAAAGTAGTGCACAGTAGCACAGTAACTTTGGAAAATATTTCTTGTGTTTAGCAATTATCACATACAATTAATTTTGCTTGGCAATAATTGTTTTTGCAAATTGCAACTTTATGCCGTCATTTGATTTTTCATTTACCATTATCACTAATTGTAGCTCATACAATGATTCATTATTGTAACTGTTATCGCTAACTGTTGTTGAATACTTTTTAACAAGCAATTGTAGATTGTTATTTTTAGAATGAAGGTGAATTATTGAAGTATAATAATTTGAACTACACATTATAATTTTTTTATTTTTTAACAAAGGTCTTCTATATTTAATATCGTTTTTATCGTATACATTTTTACATAGCAATTTTAAAATCAACGTAGTCTAGTATAATATTATATTCGATGATATTATAATATTCAAAATTATATTGCAACTGTAGCAGTCGTTGTTATTTTTGTATTTGATATATTATAGGTAAAAATTGTATTTAAATGAGATATAAGTTATACAATTATATAAATATAGAATTGAGTTAATATACATTTTACATGTAGGTAATTTAATTTTGTTTATAAACAAATATTTTCAAAATTAGATTAAAAAGATTATTCATTCATTGAAGGTATTAGGTTTGATATGAAGCATTATATTTGTTATATTTAGAAATGACAAATGGAAATTAATATGATAGTAAAAGGAAATATAAAACAAAACGTACTCGAAATTAAATAGTTGTGTATTGCAAATTTATATCATACAATGCAGCTACAGCTTAAACTATTTGGTGACCAGATTTTTATTTTTATTTTATAAATCAAAACAATATAGTATAACACACTAAGTAATATCTAAAACACCGGCTTTTATATTTTACAGTAATTAATAAAATAGTTTTCAAATAAAGTATATATTTTAATTTTTTGTAGAACCTATAGTATTAGTAACAATTTTACATGATAATTCAAAAATTAAAATATTGAATTTATATAGTTAATATACAATAAACTAAATGTGAAATAATTACAAAATAACGATATAATAATAAAGACGATAAATAATAACAGATAAGAAAATGGAATGCAATTATAGCTGTATAGAGTAACAAAAATAATTGAGGAGAGTTAATACCCTCATTATTTGTTTATTAATATGGAAGAAAGAAATAAGTTTATAATGTAGGATAAGTCAGAGAGGAATTTTAAGAAAACTAAATTCAAATTTAAATTTCAAATAAAGTATTCATTTATTTTTTAGTGTTCAACACACACATCGAGTGTATTCATAAAGATTATAATTATTTTTACCTTTAACCGATATCTTGTAGTTATGTGATATAATAATTTTTTTTTCTTAAATTATTAACAAGTATTGAGGAGTTATAGTAGTGGCCACTATCCAGAAAATTTAATATTCATTACGTGAACGAAAACGATAGTATACAAACATGGAAACCTCTCAACTGAAATAGAACATTTTTCATTTCATTTTATTTATTATTAAGGTATATTATATTTGTTTCATATCTCATGTTTTTATTTTTTAACCTAAATCTTTCTTAAGCATTTAATTTGTGATGTCAGATGAATTTTATAAATATACTTTTACAACAGAGAAATAAAATAATATATTTCATTCCTGAAATCAATTAAGGTATCGTTTTCAATTTGTCAGCTTTAATTTTTATAAGTGTGCAAATTAGATTGAAATGGTATTGTAAAGCTGATATGGAATTATCAAGAAATGCCAATACCATCGTTCTTTTATCAGTATAAATAGTAAACGTCGTTATGAAATTGCAGGATATAACTGATAATAATTTCGACGAGTGCTGCTAAAAAGATAGTTAGTTGATTAAGTTACTGAATTCTAATTCAATTTCAAAAAAAACTAAAATTAATTTTTCGATTTAGTTTTTATTAATACACGACAGAAGAATTAACGTTCTTGCTGCTATCAGATGATATTGTACGGTTGCGTGGGTTATATGGTACTTGTGTACAGTGTGAAAATCTGTTTTTAGATTTTAATTCAATGCGGCACGTCTTTATACTAAACAGGTACTTAAAATATTACGTGACTGAATTGCACAATGATGGATCAGGCTCAGCGTCAAAAGTTTGCCATATTCGCAGAGGAATAGGTGGTTGGAACATCTTCAATATCTATATAAAAAGCAAATGTAAAAAATTCGAAATAAATTCACCTTGACAACTTTTTACTGTGCGTTTTTAATTTCCTGGATGGTCGACGATGTCGCAATCGCGAACGTTAAATTATCCCGCGAAACCTAGACTAACCCGGACAAATCAATTTAAATTTAATTATAAATCCAACCGCGTCTTAATAACGCGATAAAATTGTCATTATATTATAGTCGTCCAAACAATCTCGCGTAATTGCGGTCCACGAATATCCCCACGGACAGCTACCTGCTCTGCTTCGACGGTTGTTCCTTCTGAAAACAAACATTTACAATGCACGCGGTAAACACTCCGTCGTTTCACCCGCATCTTACCTATTATTATACTGTGATTGAGCCAAAACTCGATTATGTGAAGCGAGTTGATGAATTTCATTAATAATTAAATAATTGTACGTATATTAAAAAAAAATACTATAAATCTTACACGTACATTTCCCAACACGGAAAACAGTTTTATCGAAATGTTACATAATGGTATCGTGTTCATAAAAGTCACGGCATAACGTCGTTTACCACGGTGACACTATTTTGTCGACTTTAATTATATTGTTTCTAGCGTACCTAAAGCGTTAAATAATACACTAATCGAGGTTCGGGGAAATCGAACAATATCATGCTATAGGAGTGCTAACACATATATAAAACACAAAATGTTCTAGAAACTCGTCTTTATAAATCGATTTTATTTTATGAATTTTAGTTTTAGGAAAATAAATCAATGATGCATTTATCGTGTGTTATACGAGTACGTAGACACCGATGTTTTTATTGTTAACATACATAACAAATGTGGATGAATAATAAAAAAAAAAAATGATTTTCGAATTCGGTTAAAATCCAAGAAATCCAAACATTTAGTTATAATTTTATGTAAATCGATTCGTTAGTATTGTGTAAAAATAAAGAGTTGCCTAAGTTACGAACACGTTAAATGCAAGCAAATATATGAATATGAATCGTAATTAAATCATAACTGCATTATTCGTTACATATGCAGGCGATTTGTATTTTTTTTATTTTCTAAGACATTAAAATTGATCAGTTTGTTATGACTACGGTAAAACGATTTTTCGAGCATAAACAGTTTCAAAAGCTCTCGATATTAATAGCCATGTAATATTTAACGTCAATATTGAACCCGATCATGTATAAAACGTAGACGATCTGATATTTGGCTTTAGAACTTGTTCAGCTTTCGAAATGGCTTATTTGAAAAGGATAAGATAATATCGAATGTCATTATTTTCGTAGTTTCATGATCCGTGTCATTCAAATACCCACTCGACTGCACGCCTAAGCTTGATGGCTTTGCGAAACTTCTGATCGTACAGTCCTTATTGGGATTTTGGCAACAGACCGAAGAAATAAATTACCTATATATATGTATACATATGTATAATGTTTGTTAATAGTCGTAATTAGTTCTGTTTAGTGTTCATTATTTTATATGCACTAAGCGTATAGTACATACCAATATTTATAGTTTTTGTACTCAGTATAATAAAACTTATCTACTATTTTTTAGACTTTGGAAATTGAATATACAAAATTAACATAAACATGATGTTGAGATAATTGTATAATGTATTTTTAATTTTTTTCGTGCCGTTCGGGTTTTTATAATGTAAAAGTACACAAAGTAGTAATTAATCTACAATTGCACTTTTGTAAAATATTAATTGTAAAATTGCTTAATTTCAATTGATTTCAAAACTTCTTTATAAAATTATCAAAGACAGATGTGGGAGTTGACTCATATGAAGAACTAAATGGCATGAAAAACGATAAGTTAAAGAAGATAACTGTAAGTTAACGTATAAGTTGAATAAAAAAACAAAGAGAATCCTAAAATATTGATTTTAGAAAAAATATCAGGCTTAAAGCACTATATAATGTATGAATCAATATAAGTACATATTTGAAAATGATTTAATGCAAAAATATTAGAAAACCATAGTTAATACGATTAAAACATGATAAGTCTAAAATATCTCAAAATATATGTAACACGGCTTATCGTATAGGCAATATAGGTACACGGTATTAAAGATTTGCAGATTTTGCATACCCCCAAAATCCCTAAATCCCTAACCTAGAGACCATTTATTAGTCATACAGTCCACTTGCCCCTGGAGAGTTTAAAGAAATTCCTAATAGATTGAGTGAAGTTGTTGTGTAATATGATTGAGTACCATATTGATGTACTGTATTAATATTATGTTGTTATTTGCTTACATCTTGTTCATTTTTTCAAAGTTGCTGATCTATTAGTGGGTGATGTAAAATATTACTTTTCACCTATAATTTTATTTTTTTGAAAAATACTATTGTCTCAATGAAATGTAAACCTCAAATTATAGAACTATGTTGTAACGTGTAAATATTTATCATTCTTGAAAAAATTATTTCATTGTTTTAAATTATTACATTCAAATGATTTATTTAACATTAAATAAAAAGCTATAAGCCTACTGGTTGACATTGAATAACCAAAATTTATTCGTAAGTATTTCATCATTTTTTCGGTTACAACAGTTTTTGGAGTCAGTACTTGCGACTTGCGAGTTCAAATTATAAAAAATTAGACAACATGTCTCAATGAAATACGTACGTAATAACCCTAACTGTATTTTCGTACTCACTTTTTGTAATAATACCACACTGTTGCGTAGAATTTATTAGTATGAAAAATAATTTCCCTTTTACAATAATTCTTTGCTAAGCAACATGTTTAAGTACAGTTGTCATATTTACTGTCAAGACTTATCAAAAACTTTTCCCATTAAAACAATTCTTGTTTTATTTTGTGCGTAGCTTACGAATTGTCTACAACTATCACTAAGATAAATTCTAAAACTTTAATATACCTAACATAATATCACAATACTTGCAATAACAAACTCGCAATCAATATTCTATGTACTAAATAAAAAAAAATATTTTGAAAACAAAATGTCGTTTAATATTTACAAAATATTAGTTGGTTCTTATTTGTGTGTTTTTTACTTGAGAAAATGTGATTTATTACATAAAAAAACGACCGTTATTGTGTTTGAAAGTAATTTAAGATTACATGAGGGGTTTATTTCCGATTTTTGAGAAAAATTATTGATGAAAATTAGTTTTGATAAAAATATGACTTAAAATAAAATTGTATGTGTCATGAAAAATATGAAGTAAAAAAGTTGAAAATAATTGAAAGTAATGTGAATCATTAAGAAACAACCAAACAATTTCACGAAAATTGTTGATCGTTTTTCTACTCAATGGAAAAAAAGAATAATATAAATAAAATATAGGTACTTAAAGATATTAGGATTTTATCTCATTTGACATATTTTTACATTAATTTTTATAAAACGTACAATAGGTACAATTTTTGTTTAAAATCTATTTTATTTTATAATTGAGTTGATTGAGCTGCCCGATTAAACTCGAAATTGGTCAGTAATTTGAAAGTAGACATTTAATCAAATAATGAATTTACTGATTAAATATTCATATAATATAATAGTGACATTTATTATTTACTATACGTTAGAGAAGTTGAATAAGTACATTTAATATCTATCTAAACATTTTATGGACATGCAATTCGTTTTGTTTCCAAAGATTATTACTAACGAAAAATTACTATCAATTTTAATGAAATTAATTATAAAGGACGACCATCATACTATCATCTCATTAGGTGATTAGTGTTATTATATTGACGTTTATATTTATTAATTTTATTTTATAAAAGTTTATTTTCTTCTAAATTAAATTAATCGGTTCTAGAATTCAAAATATTATAGCTGAGAGTTATTAGTATTATTATCTTTGATTTTTAATATTCATTATTTAGTCATAGTTTTTAAGTCACATTATAGATTTAATAACAATATTTTCTTTATTTAATTTTTTAGATTAAAAATAATGTCGTTTTTAAAATCAATTTTATTGAGACATAGTATTTATCTAGCATGTTTTAAAATACATATACATTTATATACGGATCATTTATTTTTATCAACATGTTATCATTGCATTTTATATAATCGTTTGATTGAAAGCAATGTTCACTAGTTTTAATATGAATAAATATGATTTTATCTGAATATACGTATAATTGACGTATTGTGTTTTTCAAATGGTTGCAGTAGACAACTTCGCGACATTTATTCTAGAACAAAATTATGTTTTTGGAATAGACAATATGTACAGCTGAGAGATATTCAATTGTTTGTCTATAGATTATGTTTGAAACGCCAGCCTAATGAAACATGAGATATTTATAAAATTATAATTATATGCGAATCATAATATAATGCAATGTGATAGTCACCCAAAACCATTTTGAAAATCAATATAGTTCATTAATTTTCGATTCAAAAGTTGGTCTTTGGACGATTGAACACAATGGGCAATTTAAAATTAGATGGAGAAAAATAATTGAATTCATCTTTTATAGGAGAACTATTTATCAGACGTTTGCGGAGTTTATATTTAATTGCAAAAGTAATGTGATAAATGATCGCAGAAGTTCTCTTTCCGGTTGTCACCAGAACATAGGTTTGACAATTAACTGCATTGCACAACGCTCTGAGACTTAACTTTAATGTGCAATCTCTTAAGATACAAATTAATACGCTCACTGGAGTCCTAATACGAACTTGGTGATTTTAGTGGTTAGTTTTTAAATATTGTAGGATAACTATACAAAGTATAAATAACATAATTCTTAAAAAAGTAGTTTTTATTGACATTATTAATTTGACTATATTTTGATAGGACCAAAAATAAAATTGTATCGTTGTATTTAACTAATTATGTGACGCCATCTACCATGCATTAGACGTACTTATATCACACAATTAACTTAGTTCTGATGAGACTGAAAAAAATTAAAAATATTAGATATATAATAGAAAATACTATTTATAAAATGTACTGTTGTCCTACATTACAGTTATATCATATATTTTGATATATTTGAGTTAGAAATTAAATTTATTTGAGAAGAACCTACTTTATTTATTTTAATAACAGTAACAAATACAAAAATCAAATTCTTATAAAATAGTGAGAGTTAAAATAAATGTTTATAATTATAAATCATCATTCATCAATATAGATCCGAAATTCATAATTTTTTCACAGGACATAATATTGTTATAATATGCACGAATAATGATTTGAAAAAATTGAAATCATCTTGTTTTAAATATGCGCACAACATAAAGTGTGTAATATGCATATATTGTAAATTATTTTCAGCAAAAATAATGCATATATGCGTTTGTATATCATGTATATATATAATTTGACTTTGAGCTGTTTATTTTAATGAAATATTTCTTATGCTTTCAATATTCATGCGACATCCAATATAATTTTATTCCCACGTGGAAGCAATAAATAAAATATGTTTCCAAGATGAAATTGTCATCAAATAACTTTGAAACAGTTTTTGTTCAATATAAAGAAAAAGAAAACGAAATATTTTTCCGCATGGATATCGAAATATATTTTTTATTTCGTAATATGTTTAAGTGTATCTGTCAAAGTGAAAATTGTCCAAATAACATATATCAGATATAGTATTTATTTTTTTTTTATTGTTATTATTTGTTTCAACATACTTTAACCTTAACGTAATGACTTAATATTTATAATAATTTTTATATGTATATATAAAAAAAAACGTAGATTACTCCTGTTATAAAATAAAAATAACGAAAATAAAAATATGCATGCATGGATATTTTATACAAATGATGGGCGTAAATTTTTTTATAATTTTACAATATTTTACCAAAAAAATGTGATAAAAACAAGCAGTTTTCGTGAAAATAATATAAGATTTTTTTATATGAAGATATGAAACTATTCTATCTTATTGTAAGATTTGATTTTAATTTTTATATTATAAATGTATATAACAACAAAAAAAAAAAAAAAAATACATTTATGAGTACATTTGATTAAGAGAATAAAAAATGTAATTGATTTAAACAATTTTTATTTAAATTATTAATAGAAATATTTTTTTAATTATAAAAGAGAGTAAGTTATACGTTTATAGTGACATTTTTTTAAGTCTTGAAATAAAAAATATAACAATTTTATTTACAAACACCACAATAATATAAGTATTTCATGTAAAAACAATTGATTTGTATAATCTATGCCAATAGTCTTTTTTATGATGAACCAAATTTTAAATACGTTTTTTCATCGTGACCTCGTGACTCAAAATTGTTTAAGAAACAAGAAGGTAATAAAATTGAATAATAGGCAATAATTAAGATTTATTTAGAAAAATGTTTTCTATTATTAGTTAGTATAAATAATACGTATCATGTATGACTATACTAAGTTGTTATGAATATTGAATAACATTATATGAAAAATTTAATAAATTAAATAGATTAAAAACTTGAAAACTAATATTTTATTTTAAAACATAAAATGGCTTATTGGTTTCAAAAACTAACAACAGACCGTAAGTTGGAGATCAATGATCTAAGCTATTGTTTATATTAGGCCACGAATGAATGTAATATTTTGGTTTTATCTGTATTTTTTCAAATCGTACATTGTATTTTTCATTTATAGACATAACATTATATATAAATATATTATTATAAATGTATTATACATCAAGTATGCAAATTCACGAACATCTATTACCTATATTCTATCACTACTTGTACAAAGTATAATATACAATACATATTACATATGCTGAGTTGCATACAACCGTTAATTAAATTTATTTAGTAAACGCTTTTTTCAAGGCAATAAATTTGGGTTGCAAAAATAGTTGAATAAAAATGAATCAGTTTGAAGGTTTATATTTAAGTTTGAAACTTATCATAAGAAAAGCGATAACAATTCTTCCTAATTTTAAAATTTATACATATATTATATAGGTAAACGCTCAGAATAAAGGCCTAATACAAGTTTAATGCCTGTCAAAAATTTGACAAGCAAAATTCGGACCATTAGTTTAATTAACTAGTAACCAATAATTAAATAACTCAGTGAAGCCGACGAACGTTTATGAGCGTTTAGTTGTCGAATATATTTTTATTCGTTCGACAACGTGTTATTGATTTAATGAACGTGCATGCAACCCAGCAATAGCGTTTTAATATATTTATCTATTTATATGTTTGTACACATAAGTTGTTGGATACACGAATCTCTTTACTCGTGGATATTGTCGGGTCCTGTGTGCCTATCCATGCTGGCCAACCTTGTTTTCCTGATCAACATCGTCAGACTACTGCTAGTCAAGTTGCACGCCCGACAGATCACTATGTCCAGTCCGAAGCACGCGGTACCCAGGGAACGGGCGCAGTCGTTCAGCCTCAGGAGGTGAGTACGACCGCGATCCAAAAACAGAAAACACCGTGCGGTATCGTTGTCATAACTCATCATATTATTATAATTGTACAAACGAAAATACGAGTTGTTTTCTCGTGTCCAATTATAGCTTCAAACGGAACAATTCCAGTGTGGACAGTTACGATAAGGCACCGGCGACGTCGAGTAGGACCGGCAAGGCAGTCCGGGCAACACTCATCCTGATACCGTTACTTGGGCTCCAGTACATCGTGACGCCATTTCGACCAGAACCCGGCACTTCTTGGGAGCCTGTATACCAGGTTACATCCGCTGTAGTCGCTTCCTGTCAAGGCTTGTGCGTGGCGCTGTTATTTTGCTTTTTCAACGGAGAGGTGAAGACGCCGAAAAATGTTTACAATAATAATAGTAATATTGATCTAGGATAATAACAGTTTTTTGTTCGGGTACGAACAGGTACTTTCCGAAATGAAGAAACGGTGGAAACACTGCTGGATTAACAAGAACAGGTCGTGGAATCCTTGTCTGAGAGTTACATCCGTCTCCTCGCCGCAAAACCATCCACGACTATTGGTGACCGAAGACCAACAGACCCAGGTGACCTCATCACTCGTTTTGGTTTTTTTTTGTCTATTAAATATATTCAGTTATAATATTCAAAGTATTTTCAAAGAACCGAGTTTTCAAAATAAAAATTAGTAACAAATTAGCATTTTATGTGCATAAAAAAAAAAAAAACTCACTGCGTATGATATAATAGTAATAATATAATATTTACGAATTTATCTATTCACTATAATATTTTAATCAAAGGGTTTTTGTTTTTATTTTCAGAGAACTGGAAGCATACAAGTTTTGCCGCGAAAAGATTCTGCTGAATGTTTACAAAATGTTCAACTCTAGAACACACAAACAATGCGATACAACATTATTTTTTTTTTTTTTTATACAATATAATACTTGTAATATATTATGATAAAATATATTTTTCTGTCGCCATTCAGACGATGGCGTCCCTTATTTGCGACTGGACTGGTTGTGTGGTGCCTGTGACGTTGGTGTGCGTGGTGCCGCGTCTCTTGATCCTCCGTATATACTTGTGAAACGCTCCGTGTACGTCAACGTTTGCAAAACAGAACAACACTGACACGCAAAGGCCCTGCAGAACACGGCAATAAACGACAAGGTTAGAAAATGTCGACAGCGGATACTAGGGATATGCTCAGATGTTCCAGGATTCCCGTATTTAATTGGTCATCGCGGCATGGATGTCTATGCGATGACATTATATTGATTTAAATTTAGAAAAAAAAATAACTTTAATTTGTGTACAATTAGTCTTAGATTAGTCACTTTTTTTCATACCATAAAAAATGTAATGAAAACGTTCACATTGAACGTTTTTAATCGGTTAGTGGCGGTATTTTGTAAGGTTTAAACCTGAGGTTAAAATATTTTTGTCATACTTTTATTTTGAAAAATCTGAGCACCTCATATTTAGTGAAGGGAAAAAACTCAACGATTATTAATTCTTATAAAAACCAATAAATTATATCATAATATATAGATAACTCATAAATGAGGTCATACATGCAATATAGTGATAATTTTAAATATTTTATTTTACCTCACTGTCATGTAAAAAAGTTATTAAAATATTATCTGTTGTTTTATAATTGCTATGGTAATCAAATAAATAAATAAAAATGATTGAAAAAAATAAATATTGTATACAATTAAGTATTGAAATATAAAAAGCATTTTAAATTAAATATCAGATAGGATTGGCAAAATCTGTCGTGATGGTCGAGCGTAGCGAACAGGAGACACCACTATAGTCCACTATTAATTAATAAAAAATTAATGACAAAAATAACCATGAATAACGATTTGATACTTAATCAAGAAGTTTAATATTAATTTTACTATCTAATAGTTTTGTAATAGTGAAGTTTGATTTAATTTTAACATTAATACATTTTCCTATTATTACTATTGGCAAATCTAATTAAATATGTAATAATGTATATTATTTTTTATTGTAATTTAAAAGTTTCAAATTAATAATATTTAAAATGACAACAATTATTGCAATCGTTGGTGGTTAATCGTAGAGTTTTTTACCCTACACCACGCGTACGCGTAGTATTCAATACTAGAGATACTATAGATACACGAGTATGGATAAGTCCCAAATCTCGCAGATTCACAGTATTCATGGCCGTAAAATCTTTTCTTCAGCGATATATTATTCGCCCGACTTTAAGAACAAAAATAAAGTCAGTGGTTTCAAACGCGACTTAACTTTTTGCGTGTCATATCCATACTCGTGAACCGGGTTTATAGATAGGTATTAAATTTGAATAAAATGTATAACATAATATTGTTGAAAAGATACTGACGGTAGTGTTTAACATATACAGGCGTGCTCTCAATTGCAGTTATCTCACTCACCTGGGTCGATACAAGTATTACGGAAAATATTTGATAAATTATTTCCACGGTGGTCTTGTGCTTGGGACGATACGGTATGAGAATGTAGTGTATGCCAAACAAGGGCACCAGGATCAAAGCTGCCCTGACCGCCTTGCGGACGCCGATTGGAGCCGGGTTTGTCGAGTTTCGGTGCAGTTTGGTCAGCAGCACTCGCATGACGTTCATCAGGAACAGTAAGCTTGTCAGTATGGAGGCGAAAACCGGTACTGTCAACACCCACTGGCAGTGGCTCTCGTGCATCCAACACCTGAAATCCATTAATATAATTATAAATTTTTTTTTTTTTTATCTTTCTTTTGGTGTCGTAAAAATAAAATATAAATTATTATGTATGCACAATTATGACGATTAAGTTACGTCAATACACTTTAAAATGATAAATCTGAAATATATCGTATAATACATACATATTCAACCATTGCACAGTTCGGCTACAGATTTAGATTGCGAAATATATCATAATATGATTGTTATGGCCTAACGTAGTTCTGCTAACATCCATTGAATGTATGCATTAATTATTATAAACTCAATTAGTTTATACGGTTCGATAATTGTTATGAGAAATGTTACTGAATGTAAGATAAATTATGTACCAGATGAAGCATAAACAATATTTATATAAGTGATGTCGCGAATAATCATTATTATTACTATAAATGTGTACCTTTATATTAAATTTAGCGTATTTAATAAACGTTTGTCAACAATTTTAAATGTACACTCAGGGCTCAGAGTTTTATTGAAATTGTGTATTTATAATATTATACTTATAGTATTCAAAATATAAATACTACCTATTAAAATTTTAGAAAATATTGTTGTATATGAAAAAAAATATATTTGTATTGAAATCTATCATTCAAATCAGGCTTTAAATATCAATTAATGTAAATAGTTTTAAGTCCCAAGCGATTATATTATATGACAAGTTTAATATAAAAACTCTATAATATTATGTATATATATATATATATATATGTGATGATGTTAATTTAAATAAGTATTGAACATTCATGTTGACCGCTTACATTTATTCGTCTCACATGAAGAAATAAAAGTTCTATTGTAATTATTAATTTTATCATTTTATGGCGTGCTTGTATTTAAATAAATAAGTACTATTTTGTTCGATTTTACAAATGGGGCTCAAATCAAAAGAAATTCAGTTTTCTTTGAGAAAAAATGAAATTACACTAGAATATAAGGTAACTGAACTAGAAATTTTTAAAACAACACTGTATTGTGTTCAATAAGGTTTTTGTTACAGCGCGCATAAAATACAATTATATCAATACAATTTTGAGAGAATATTTGTGTCAATTTGTCTAATATTATCCTGTTGCGGTAGTTTGTTTTTTGTTAACGTTTTGCAAATCATATTTTCTATAAAATTAACATTTTAAATACGAAGGCTAATTATTAAATAAATAAAGTAACAATTATACTTTTATAAAATTATAAAATTTGCAAAAAATGTTTATTATGAGTGTGTTAATCGTTTTGACAGTCATGTAAAATGTTGTATCTTAATTCTTAATTTGATTTTCTGAACCGGTCAAACCCTCTGATTGCGATTGAGAGGTCATTAAATGCAGAAGGTACTTGAAATTAAGGGTAAATATTATTATTAATTTTTCTACTTGGATTTACGATGATAACAAATGTCATTGGAGCTGCTTATCATCGTAACAGACATTCTCAGTCATCACCTTTTCTGTAAAATGTTAATTAGAACTCAAACACACAAAATACAACAAAGTAAATGTAAAAATATTTGAAAATCCAACAGTAAAATATTAGTTCTGAATAAAATATCATATTTTTTCAGACATCATAGTGGATGTGCAGTAAATAATATATACGAATCATATTATTGCAGTTTAAAATTGCATGAAAATCAAAATAATCATAGCTATATAAAATATGTAATGTATACTTTGCAACGCATTACGCACACTAATCCTATTTTTTATTATTATTAATTTAATAGGTATGCACTCAAAAGGTAATTTTTTCAAGTTTGTTTCTACTAGTTAAAATTTTGATTCCGATAAATTATTTTAACTTTTTGTTACACATCAACATTTGAGCGTACCTATAATTTCTGAATATCAGTCTACCCATTTGTGTATCAATTATCAACAATTAAATTCAATAATTGATTATTACAAAAAAAAAAAAAAAAAAAAAATAGTGTAATACTAGTATACTTAGATAATTGAATATATAAATTATGAGTAATCAGTAGGTAATATCTATTAAAAAAATGCACAGTTATATATTTTAAAACGTGAATATATTATTAATTAAAATTTAGCTCTTATCGTTATAAAAATAAAATGTGCTTAATAAATCATTGTATTACTATCATATGATCGATAATATTACCGATGATAAACGAAGTGGATGAATAAAGCTATTTAATTTGGATAAATAGTATGTGTTTATCCAACAACATATCAATTGTCAAAAGTGAAAAGTTATTTATCATAATATATTATAGGTAATAATAAATATGCCACCATTGCACCACTGCGTATGTTTAACCATCATGGAAATGCATACAAGTGGTGACTTAGTTATAGTTTATAATATTTATACTAATCATTAGCTAGCACAGATGAAAAGTAGAAAAATAAGAAACTAAATTGGTGTCTATCAACTTATTGTTATTATTATGTTTTTTTTTTTTTAGGAACGTACCCAAGCGGAATATTGTTGCTGAACTTCAATATGCGTTTAATAACTCCTATATGAATAAATGTAATAGTTTATTAGTTTTATTACTATGTACTTTACATTTTCCCGATAACATTTCCCAGCGTTTTTTTCAAATACGAAATATTAGTATGTATATATGTTTGGTATAATAATTGTATTGTAAATTAAGCTTGTTATGGAAGTATTAATTACTGTCTATGTGACATACAAATAATATTGCAAATTTACGATGTTTTGATTCTAGTCCTTGAGTTTGGTTTTTTATTGTTGAGAAAATTGTAACACGCTTTTTCGGAATGAAGTGTAAGCAATTTGTAATTTTCTCAAAACGAAAAATATGTTTTTCTAACTACCTAGTGAAAAATAATAATTCGATTAAAGTTAAAAATCGTTGTACACAACAATTTTACACTGTTATTTAGTGTTTCCTTTAAAATTTAATTTGTGGTCGCTGTATTATACGGATAATACTAGCTGATAGCCCGACGAGATTTGTCTAGGTAAATTTTTAGAACATGTAATAATACTATTTATATAATATACCTACACCGCTACACCGCTACATAATATCAATGGGTAAATTCCTTCTTCTTTAGAGGAAATACTACGATAATATTAGTTTCGAAATAATGCCTTGTACAGAAACTATTATTTATGTCAACTAATAAATTAACTGACCACTGACATACTTTACTCTTTTAATTAAACACACACGAGCACGAGTAGAAATTAACATTTTTCTACTTGAAAACCACTAAAGCATTCTTTTGATCGCATACATATATTCATATATATATATATATTTAGTTACGATTATACAAGCGTACATAACAATAGTCTCTCTTATTTATAAAAGTGAAATACTACTTAATCCGTATGTGTATAACGCACTCCCAAGATACATTATCTATGTTACCTATACTTACTAAGTTGTCATAATTTATTTTAAAGTATGATTGGAAGATTTTTTTTTTTTTTAGATTTGAAGCTCCGATGTCCCGAAATGTGTTCTGTACACATTTATGAAGATATTTTTCTGTTCATACAATCTCGAAATATTAAAAATTGGAAATTTTGTTTCTGTGTATTGACATACGCAAAATTCTGAGACGGCCAATCATGTATGCCATGTGAATATTGTAGAAGCTGAAATATTAGTTTGCATTGCAATGCAAAGTTATGCAAGTCTTAAACGGTAAATAACGCATTTCAGGTATTGCAGGTACCACCTATTGACTGAGTAATCATGTTATACGATGGATGGACGTCTATAAGGACAGACATTAAAAAATACTCGTATCGTGTCCATCATATAAGTGCACCGACTGCCATATATAATTATTATGTATTTTGTGTGTTTTCGACAGAAAATATGATATAATTAGGTTATCTAGGAGGTTCATTATCGTCGCTTCAGCAATAGTCTCCATAGAACAAACCGAATAGTGCACGAATATGCATAACATACGAGTGGACATAATTATAATATAAGAATCGTATACGTAAGTAAGTATCATAATCGTAATTTCGCGATACGCTATGGATTTTTCACGTTTTCCGATCGGTTCACTCACTGTGTGGTGTCTTCAGAATTACTCCTCCAGGAAACATACAGGATGGTAAGTACGGCGGGTGCGCCCCAGCCGATAGCGTAGAACCACCGCATCGCATACACGTCGTTGACGAACACCACAACCAAGGCCATGTGCAAGTGCAGTCCTTCGCAGAACATCCACATGTAATTGGCCACCATGAAAAATTGCAGAGCCACATGCAGAGACCGGCAATATATCTGAAAAAAAAAAAATCATGAACAATTATCTTAGCTTTTCAAAATAGTAGAGATGTAAAATTTACGTAAATTTTTTTTTTTGGTAATTTATCGAGGAAAATTTACGTAAATTCTGTAAATTTGGTAAATTTTGATAATTTTTATATGTCACCATAGGAACACCCTTAGGAACGCCTCCCTTCTACTTTTTCATGAACTTATGATTACTGTAACGCTTATATTGATTATTTAGTGGATAGTGTGGCTATAGGTAGTTTTGTGGATAGTTATGTAATACATTATCAGTAGTTGTGGGCATGTTGAACGTTTGACGTTTCAAGTTATATTATATCAACTACTCCATTATATTTATATGTTAAGAATATTTATCTCGTTAAGACGTTTAATTTAAGGTGACACATGCTAATTTATTCTGTAAAATATTATTTACCTGTAAAAAAATAATTGGTAAATTTACCAAGCTTACATCTCTACAAAATAGTACTTATATTGTAGTGACGTGCATGGTACAATATACAGTTGTTATGACGATGATTTAATTGATGAAAAATGGATTCAAGTGTCCAACATTTTTTTATATGACCGATTTCAATATTTTGTTCACAAACACTATTCTCGCATTATGAGATTAGACATGGTAAAAAAAAACTATTTTCAAAAAATTTTAGAGATATTACATACTGCTTACAAGCACAATATTATTTAAGAAATTTAGCACCTGGTGATATGTTTACGAGTAACTGTAAATTAATATTAATAATATTACATTATCAAACCACATTTTTTGTTTTCAAACACGATAACAATTAATAACATTTACAATATCAATCAATAAGTAGACTTGGCCTATTAATTAATTCTGGTCCCTGAACAATAATATATTTTACTCAGGTATCAAACTTTGCATTCTAATATTTTTAAAACATCATCATAAACCATATGAAGAAATTTAGTTGTTAATATAATATTATTAAATACGCCGTTCAATGAAATTGGAAAACATAAGGTTTAGCGAGTTTGCGACCAATCAAAAAAAAAATTATTACCAAAAGAGATTTAAATTGAAATAAATAATCCTAACAAAATGCAATATTGTGACAACTATCTGATGAATATTATTTAATTTCCTTCTAGGTACACAACTAATGTATGGTAGTATAAGATTTATATTTGCCACAGATTTGTGTACAAGTTTTCCGTAATGATGATAGTAGTGTTGATCGAATAGCTTTCTTCGACGCAGTGATTAAATCAAAAATATCTATGGATATTAATCAACGTTTTATTGTTTCATCAATTTTAGGCTTTGGCTATGGCGGAAATTTTTTCATATTTACCACGTATATAACGTTTACGTCGAATAATAAACCTACGCAAATAACATTGGCCTATTGTGGGTTTTATACAAATTTTAAAATCGTTTTGTTTTCCAATATTTGAATATATCTACGGGAATATCGAACCGTACTACGGATTTTTCGGTATATTCCAATTAATATTCTAAATGGGACATTGCTCGACCGAAGAAGTAATTAAAAAAGAATAATTAAATCTTTTTTTTTTTTTTAAATCTATCAATCAATTATATGTAAATACTTAAGATTTTTTTTTTGATAGAAATATTCTCAGTGAGCGGTGGGAAAAATACCTTTGACGGTTAGACGGCAGTGAGTAGTCACATAGGAATTTAAAATATTTTTGATTTTTTTAATGTAAAAATATAAAATTAATTATGTTCAAATATAAACATTTTACTTTTAACTATAATGCCATTTGGTATTCGAATTCGATATCTAATTTAATGTATTGATATACTATTGTAAACGTGACTCCCTGCGGTACCCACTCATTTATTTTTCATTCTGATTATAATGTATACGTTTATTACACCTATAATAGGGGTACAGTTTATTCACGTAGGCATCATCATATTACATGTTTTAGGTACCTATTATTCCTATGCATTTTTCTTATATTTTTCTTTATTATTATAGTTATTATTATTCTGATTATACTATGGCGATTTCCCCTTAAACAGCCATATTTTTTAAACTTATAAATTATAGTAAAATAATTATGATAATAACATATAAATTTGTCCTTGAATGATATTTTTCAAGCGATCATATTTTATTTTATTTTTAAGTCTGTTAATATTCATAATATACTTGAACTTACCCGGAAGTCTGCATAATCATTGAAGTGTAAAATTGGTTTCAAGTATCACATCAACTCCCAGTTAATAATATATGTTATTCATTTTGTTATTATTATTTATAAGTATGGAAATTTGAAGCTCAACTAGACCGTTCTGTTTTTATACTATCTACCACCCATTAATATTATAATATTATATGGCTAAAATGCTGATGCTCATCGATAATAATAATAATAATGTCGTTAATAATAAAAAATAATAAAACGTTAATAATGTGATAATGCGTAAATAACTTTTGCTATCGTTTAGAATTTACCCATTTTTCCATTTTCATATTTAAAGTAGGTAATGCGCATATTGAAATGAAAATAAAATTTATTGCAAAAATCGATTAAATTTCCATACATAACAAAATTTTATATTTTTCTGAATTTAAAACAGTTTTAAATTATATGTTTTTTTTTATTTTTCAAGTTTTTTATTTTATAAATATAAAATTAATCAATGAAAAAAAAAATAAAGTTGAACATTTAAAATGTCTAAAATAACAATAAAAAACTAAAACATTTTTAAAATGTTATCTTTTATAGAATAATAATTTAATTATAATATTGTGTATACATATTAAGTCTTAACATTATATTTAATTTTTTTTATGAATTACAAATTACAACAAACAAACACAAAATTGATTTTGACCAAATACCAGATTTGCATATTGTTTTTTTGAAAATTAAATATCAATCATATTTTGTATAAATCGAGTTCAAAATGTAAAATTTAAGAATTTTTAGTGATCCAGGAGCTGATAACTAACGCAATGAAAAATTCTGTAACGAAATACAGATTTTGAATTGAACGTAGATGTATATGTGTTATAAATGATACTTACGGTATTATATAATTTAAAATATATTTATACAATATTCGGCATTTAAATATGTTTAAATTAGTATGTAACTCAATATTTCTATGATATTATGACTAAATTTTTTATTAATTACATAAAAAATATATAAACTTACACTTTTAATTAATTACCCAAATGTTTCCACAAATTTATATAAATATTTGTTCAGTCGTACTATAAATATCATTTTATTGGTCATAGATTTAAAATAAACCTGGCGTTGGCATTGAATACATTTTTAATGGGTGTTAATATTTCATTATTTATTATATTTTAATATTTTAGTAAGCAACTGTTATTTGAATCAAATATTTCTTCATTTTAATTATTATTAATAATAATAATAAAATGCTAGCCAAACCTAATACTCAATAAATTACTATGCATATTTTGTTTAAGATTATATTTAATATTCATTATTTTTTCAAGTTTTAGAATTTTTTTAGAATTCAACAACTTAGACACTTATTTAATTAACTACGCACCTTAAAAATCAGTAAAAAATATCAATAAAACCAAAATTATTTTTGATTCTATAAATATATCTATTTCAGATTTATTAGATTATATATAGGTGAATGTAAATATTTATTAAATACATCACCATGTTGACCGAAGCTTACTCCAGATTCGTACTTTTTAGATGACACACATGTTAAAGTACCTACCAATTTAGGTTAAGCTAAGTACATAATTTAATTAAACTGCTACTATTTATTAAATTTCATATACTTATATTAACCATTGAAAAAATATCATGCTACGAAAATGTGTATTATTTATGTTACTTCTACATATTATGGTTGTTATTTTTACAGAGAACATTAATAACATCAATAGCTAGACGATAATACATTATTACTAGTTGTCACCTGCGTGTTAAATGCTATTAAGTGTACATGCCTTATGCCTACGCAAAAATCTAATAATTTAAGGTGTTTATAAATTTTCATAAATATACCTATAGAATATAGATAATAAAAACAATTTTTTTTTAACGTTAATATTGTTATTCTCACACTCGGGAAATATATTATATAATAATATTATAACTTCGTTAAATGAATAACAATAATAATGATTATTAAACAACAACAATATTGGGCATGTCATTCTGTGGGTCTTCGCATCATATAGCCAATCAGCACACTACTGATTTACTATACTACTTTTCTATTGGTTATTATATTATTATTGGATGCGTTTTAATCTATCTTAATAACTCGAGTTTCAAGATTAAGTACGTCAGTCGTAGTTAGAAAGCAGTGATCTATAGGTACTTCAAACCCCTCAGGATCGTTCAAAGCACCGAGCCGTTGTCACATATCATATACGTCGATAATAATAATTGATTTATCGTCGATTCTATATACAAATCATACATCCTGAGGTAAGTGATAGGCCATTGCTTAACTATACGCTTTAAACAATTATTTTAATATATTATAATATTTAATACATATCCTACGTTGAAATTCAAATTTTACAGGAGAGACAAATAACTTATTTTGTGTAATTTATTATTAATATGTTACCTTTACGAAATAAAGATACACATACTGTTACTATAGGAGGAACACGCAGATATGTTTCGTTTTCACATCAAATAGTGTATTTAGATACAAATAACATATTTCTATAAAAATCTGAAAATATCAAAATATTGAACATGTTCCCTAACAAAAGTGGTACTAAAACCTTCAGCAAATTTTCAGGTATAACCCTAAAAAATTTATGTAATTTGGTGAAGATACGTTGAACGGTGTAGATTTGTATGTGTGACAAAAAATCGGCTCTTGATTTTATAGTAAGTATAAGATTATTTAATTAACTTTATGTAAACATTTTATATTTATATTTTCATATTTTGATTTAAGCCAATGTTTATCAAATTTGTTGATCCATATACTAGTGGCTATTTTTAATAGATGATTATTGGTTGTGTTTATTTTTTATACTTAATTGGACTTATGGTAAGAATTTTTTTTTAATAATTGTGATTTGATATTAAATAATAAAAACATTTAAAATTTTTATTCAGCAGTTATAATTATTAACGATTACTTTTAAAATAATTATCCCGTTGTTTATATAATATTTAATAATAGGTATACAACATTACAAATTGAAATATTGAGAATTTTATAATATTATTATTATTATTGTTGGTGTGTTTTTTCTCACTTAATAAGTACGAATCATTTTAGATGAATAATGACAATCGATAATCGATTAAAATGTCTGATGATGTATTTACAATCTATTATTTTTAGACTTAAATATGTTGTACATAAGATAAATGAATGCTTGAGGCAATCAAGCGACACAATAGACAGCAAAATCTTAAATAATACCGAAGTGTAAAAAAACCCTGATCTCGTGACCAACAAAGATCAGGATTGATGTAGTGGCAATTATTTTTAGATAATTAAATGCGATCAAGCCAATATATTGTTTTGTAAATGATTCATAACATTGGTGGAACATCGCAGCGCATCGATACAGTAAACAATGGTTGACCAACAATATTGGATTACACTTATTATTATTATTATTTCCAAACGTAATAATTAAGTAACTATTCTATCGTTTTTTCTTTAATTTATCGTAGTTCGTGACTAGACAAAGTATTTGGTTTTTTCGTTTTGTTTAACTATCATGAAAAATTATAATACATAATTTGTTGAACGGAAAATTGTATAGATAGTATAATAACATTGCTGCGTACCTATATGTTTTGAACGTTTATATTGCTTTGTTCTTGTGCTAGTTTTTAATATTTTATTAAGTATAAAACCTTACTAAGCTGTTTGTCCATTTGTCGTTTTTTGGAAACGTTTAAATGCATAACGAAAAAATGTATTTATTTTTTATCAGTAAGTATTTGTATACGATTTTTTATTGTTCTGGTTTAAGGTGTCAAATAGGTACGATTCAAATCGAATCAATGTTAAACATAACAAGAAATCTCTATATAAGAAAATAAAATATTAAAAGCTGTAATTTACAGAGAAATATATTTATATAAATAACTACTTATAGCCGTAAAATACACATTTATTTTTATTTTTAAGTACACGTGAATTGTTTGAGAAAACGTACGTCTTGTGTGAGAGAAATAAATCGTATGGCATATAATGTAACATGCAATAATACTTTGGCTTACGTTATTTACTAGATATAAGCATCGAATTCGCGTAAGTCAGTTCGTAAGCGCATGTGTATTAGTGAATATTGACGTTTTTGCGGCTTTTAATTCATTCGGAATAGTTAGAAATTGTAATTTATTCCTGAGCCGAACCAATACCAGCGACAAACATACGCATATTATATACGTACCATACCTATTAAGTGAGTGCGTGATTAATGGATTTCGGGATTACATAAATTGTATTTTATTCTGTAGGTTTTTATTGACATGTTTTATGTTTATAGACTAAAAAACTTTTTTTTACCAAGACAAATGAACAAAAATGAACAATAAAATAATAAATAAAAATACCACGCAGAATGAGTAAAATCTTTTTGGGTTTGTCACACATTATTTGTACTTATGGTATTATGGAAATTATATGTATATTATATTATACACGAACCTTTAACATACTAATTGACAAGTCGGACTGATATGATAATATGATGTAAATTTACATACAATTTCAAATAATTAATGATAGATATTATATCGGATGATATAACAATACAATTTCAGACAGGTTTAAGTCATCGATCAGTATCTCTATCTCTCTTTCTCTCTTTCCTTAACATAATATGTTAGATAGACGATGGTTATTCTAGCATATTCACTCGAATTTTGCTTTAAAATTATTTAAGCATTAAGATTTTTAGAATTTCTAAGAATGCTTAGTCATATTTTTAAATATTTAGATTTTTTTTTTATACTATTTACATTTACGGAGTGTCCCACGGTGATATAAACTTTATTTTCTTCAAATATTAACCCATTTTTAATGTAAGTTATTAAAACTTATAAATCACTGTGCAACATAATAAATAAGTGATTTCAGTATAATATATGATATATTAGTATATCAATAATATCAATTATCGACAGAAACTGTTCTTTATATAAATAAATAATAAATTACCGATAGACATCATTTTTTATTTGTATATTACGAGAATATTGTGAAAATCTATACTCTTTTCCGTAAGCACCTGCACAGTATGAAGTGATGCTTACCCCGTTTTGTTGAACAACCGACAGGTCTTGCACGACCGTTTTGTACCAAATGATCCATGTGAGATTATTCAATGCCAACGATATGAATAAATGCACATGTATAGCGATCCTAGTGCACCTCAGAGTCCTGTAAATATAAAGTTTGGTGTTGCGTTATCTATTTGATATATTATTTTATTATAATGAAATAATAATATAATAATATTATTATAATTATTTATTATTATATGTATATAATAATATTATAATATATATTATTATTTATTATATTATATTATATTTATTTTATATATACATATATATATATTTTATATATTTTTATAAATTGATTTTAAACTCAGACCACAGCGGTTATTAGTCTTAGTGTCCAATGATTAATATTTTTTGGTGTCTTGCAAGTATTGTACTTAGTATAACTATGGAGTTTCAGTGACTTCAGTTGGTCACGAATTTGTTTATGGTTCGCGAAAAGTGTTTGTTAATTTTAATATCATTGTGCGTATTATACGAATAAATTTAAAGTGAATATAGAATGAGGATAATAATATCCGAAGTAGTAAGTTATTCAGTCAATAATTATGATATTATTATGCGTCGTTTGGATATAACGCTGAATAGTTTTAAGATTAAGCTTATTTAAAAATAGCCATTTTAACGGTTCGCCTACTTCATCTTGAGCAGTGTAATTTCGACGATAGCGTGGTATGTTTCAGTCTCAGAACGATCCAATATCAGATACATATAAATAGTACATAAACGTTAGCAATCAAATGTAAAATTTTGAAATGTTTGCGAATAGACAATATGAAGTATCGTCTCCGTGCAAGTCGATAGCATGATACGCTTGTGTTCTTCTAACGCTTTTCTAGGATAGTTTTTAAACTTTCTGGACACGTTTTCAATATGCACTAAACGCATACGTGTTATATAATATTATTTAGCACTATACACGCGTGTGAATACGGAAGTTCGAGTGTGTATAATGTTAATCGAAATGCGAGAACAGACTCGGAAAGAATCGTTGGAAAACGTTTTCACGCCATGATGTTACACCAACAAGTTTACTGCAACTGCTATTGAAGTATACACGGTATTATCATATACCGCGTCCTTACTCGTTGCACAGCTCAACATACACCAGACAGTGGGGGCGGAGAACGTCATATATTATATTATAATGCTTTTTTTAAGAGTTTTCGCCTGCCAACCCACGAGTCGGGGTCTTGGTCCGCAAAAGCGTTAAGAAGAAAAAAACAAGCGGTTTTTTGTTTTACTTGAACGTGAAGAAAATCAGCAACGACGTGAGCAGTGCGGCCAGCGAGACTGAGTAGCCAAAGATGTACAGTTTGTTTATTAGATCCCGAAACTGAAAAAAAAAACACAACGAGAATACTTCAATACGATGCAAAAATAGCAATTTAATATTAATGTGGTACAAAAAATATAATATATGTATTTATTGTATCTCTGAAAAAAATGCAAGTTCCTTCATAACGTATATCATACATTGCACGTATAGTGCGATATGTGATTTTTGAATTATTATTATTATTATTATGTATTATGGTTAGAATTTGAATACCTCATAGTCGTCAACGTCCACGCAGCTGGTGTAATTGGCCCACTGTTTTCCGGTATCCGGATGTCGGTACCATGTGCCATCTGACAGACAGTTCTTAAACGCCGTTCCTGGAGAACAAAATAATAAACAAAATAAATACACCACAGCACATATTTAAAATTTTCTGTATGTACCATAACGATCGATAAAACCATTACATTATTATATATAATATATCTGCGAGCCAGCTTTGAAGAAAAATTATTATTATCATGCCAAAATGATGATTAAGTTTAAATGAGTACAATAATTTATACGTTATATTTCTGCATTGTGTTTACGTTTTATAGTATCGGTTATGTATTAACGTTTCATCCTTTATTAGTTTTGAAAACACGGACAGCGATAAGGACACTGTACACGCACATAATGATTTTTGTCAAAGTTTTAGAAACAATAATAATATAGTGTCGGAGAATTTATTATTATGTTTTTCTACGTTATCTGCGTTTCTAATCTGAACGTTCGGCGACCATTTTGTCGTTTGCAGGTAAATAAGTTTCATCGACGTAATATGTATATAGTTTTGCTGGTGTTTATTGATCGATTAATGTTTCAAATTGGCATCGATGGTAGGTACTTTTAATACGCATGTCATAGGTTATACGTTAAAACGGTAGAGTACAATATAGGATACTTTATCGTTTATTTGGGAGAGAAAAAAAATCTGCATTGTTGGCGTTTAACACTATTTGCCAAAACGGTTCTCATTCGGATTGGGTTTGCGCTGATATTACAATAGAAAAGTTTCAAACGCGACTGCAATACAACAATAAATTGACTAAGATATTTGCTAAATTCACCTGGGTTACCAAAATATTCCTTGTGAACCTTTTGTGCGCGTATCCTGTCGAAATCGCGTTCGCCACATCGGGGACTGTTTGCGTGGGCGATATTATAATAGCCAGTATTTTCGGTATATTATAGACGGGCACGCATACATACTACACGCCTACACACATATTATGTTGTGCACATTAAACATCGTCTGAAATGAACTACGAGACTTGTCTTAAGTAAAAATAATGTTCATTTCAAGAGCAAACACACTTGTCTATATATTTTATATATAAATATATATGTATATACTCGTATATTTGTGAGTGTGTATAAATATATAAGCTTACGTCAAAACCCGGTAAGACGGAAAATTGCGTTTAAACGGATTTTTTTTATGGTGTCGCGTATATTCACGGAGCTTCCGTTTTAGTGGCCATTATATTATTATACACGCGATATTTTATAAAAATGTATGAAAATCCGATCTGATAACTATTCTCTTTTATGATCTGTATACGTTTTACAATAACGCGTGCTCCTGTATATATAACATTATATTATAAACGAGATGATATCATCGCCATAAATCCAAATACCTATATATATATAATATATTTTATATTATAATATTTATTTAATAGTAATAGTAATAAAATATATTGTGATGTCGATGAGAGTTTTCGACGAGATTATAATAATACGCTTTTGCGGTACGTTCGGACGTCTAACAATATTGTTCGAGTATTACACATCTCGCTGCTATAATAATAAAATGTTGATTGATGTTACATCAATATGTATGTATATATATATATATTATTATATAGTGCAAAGTTTAGTAAATTGATGGTGGTAAAATAATTACGTCTCTAGAGTATAGAACTAATACATATATATATATTTATTACTATACACTGTTTTATAATCTTTTATAACACTATTACAGATGAATGTATGTGAAACTGTGAACACGCTGGAACGAAATTATGTCCGTTTCAGAACCTTCAAATCTTCAAATAGTTCATTGTGTAAATGTAATAATATATTATATAGTTTTAATTGCGAATAACTGTATTGTAGACATTGTAAAGACGTGTTACAGAAATCATTTGCTGAAATTGTTGGTTATAAAATATCATATTTATATTTTATACTATCGAGTTTTATTATAGACACATTATGGTTTTTAATCTATTAACGTGTTATTTTTATATGTCTAACAATAATTATTGCGTTTACTACTATAATAATAAGCTATTGTAATCGAAATTCATATTTCTTACAAAATTATTAAATTAAGAAAAAATGTCATATCATTCCAATTTATTACAACACGTGCACAATGAATACTGAAACATGAACATAATTACGTACCTACGTATAGGTATAAGTAGAATTATTACGATTTATATACACACCTGACACTTTTTTGGACTCACTATACTGCAAAGCATTATATATAAATATACTTAATGAGCATAATTAATAGTTAAACATAATAATTGTTTTATGTTTTAGCTAATTTGAGGAAATAAATCTGAATTTTATCAATTCGTAGTAAATTTATGTAATTTTTAAACATTACGAATACAAAATACATCTGGGAATATATTTTAATCAATCAAAAATCCTTTACCTTTAAAGTGTTATATAAATCGGTATTACTGGTATTAGGCATATTCTTCGAATTGGGAGAAGTGCGAAATTCTTTGTAATTCAAAATTGATACGAACCATTAATTTCAGCACAATCATCGAAAAGAGTGTGAAATCATCGTTTCATTATTACACTAACAAAAAAAAACATATTTCCTTATAGTTATAGCTATATGGCTGTATAAATATTGGATTAACACAGTTACGTTACGTATAATATGAATTAAAACATAATATGATATATTACATGCATAACAAATAATCATTAACGTTTCGTTGCAGATTACGGAGTTGTAATTTTAAATTTTTGAATCAACAATGAAGTGCGTACCCAACCTTTCAGCCACTATAATATAATAACAACATAATAGTCTCTACTATTATTTGATAAAAGGATTAGAATAATAATCGGGTGTATTCGCAGAGATTCCAGTTCTGTTCGAAATAATTATTTGTTTGCGCGGTGCTGCGAAATAATAACACTGTGTGACATAAAATTATATTTGTATTTGTATAGTGTTCAGAGCATCGAAAATTTGGTAAAGTTATCTGCTTCTGTCCCCGTGATAGATACATCGCTTCTTTCTCTTCGTAAATACGCGTCTACCTGTGTGTGTGTGTGTGTGTATTTTATTGTTATATATATTTTTTTTAAGTTTTTAACTGATCGTGAATAAAAATCAAAGTCTCACACCAATATTTTTACATAATTATATTATGTTACATGATACTAATTATTACAACTATATCATTTAACTGGTCAATATTTTTTTTATAAAATATTGTGTTATTGATCCATACACTTACCTATTAAAATATCTTAAAATATAAGATACTTAAAACCAAATAAGTGTATTATTATTATAAGTGTGTTATTATTAAATCGAACGTAGACAAAGACTGCGTATCTGCAATCACGATATCAAAAACATTTTCAGTTTAAACCCTTTGTACGAATATGTTATTTACAAGTACACATTTAAACGACAGTTATATTTTATGGTAAAGATTTAAACACAATAATGCTTTTGTTGTAAATGAATATATAAAAAAATAAACTTTAATATTATACAAAATGAAATGAAAATAATTAATTTGTAATTAATTTATAATTATTACTACTTTTACGTGAAAACAATTTACGAAAAGCAAAAATAATTCTTAGAATTTAAAGAGTGTAATAATAATATACACGTTGATCCTAAAAGCTGTATTTATCTAAACAATTAAAAGATTACTACCTATAGAAAACTGTGTTCTATTAGATGACAGCGGTTAGTTTTTTTCCAAACTCGAGCTCTTGTTGTTTTATCGTTGCAAATAACATAATATAGGTACAGTAGGTACATGTAAAAATGTATATTATATAATATTGATTGGCTAAAAGTGCAATAATAATATAAAAATGACAACATTTTGTTAAAATATAAAACGAGACACTCTATAGGTAGATTAAACGGGCAACAAATTCAATAATATTATTTAAAATTAAATACGTTTGTTCGTGGTGTGTCAATAAATCATATTTTAATGACATTTTTGCTTGCAGGAGGGTACATTTTTGGGGAAAAGATTTAATAAATAATGCCAAGTACCAGTATTTCATTTATTCAGATATTGGATAAAGATATACAATGCAATACACTTCATTTATTATTTGAATGCACATATTTATAATGTAAAGATTTCTTTTTTTTAAAATAACAGAAAAATAATGGTTATTCTTATTTAATAGAAACTATGAATAAAGTAACAACAGAACACAATATTATACGTAAAATTTTAACGTAAAAATATTGAATATTTTTATTTTATTTTTCAACATTTAAATGATTTATTAGGTTTTGAACAATGTAAATTTATTCAAATAATCAGAATAGTAAATTATTTGTTCTTTTTTGATAATTATTTGCTTAAATATATATTTTTTACTAAGGTAAAAGAAAAATGATTATCATTATTTATAAACGAAAAAAATAATACTTACACAATTAGGTTGGAAATTTGATTTCTTTTTATAAAATGTAGAGTAATAAGTGTACATACAAATTGAGGAAATTACTCTATAATGTGAATAAAAGAAAATTAACTTAAATATTTTATTATGTAGTTGTTTACAACGATGGTAAGCATATTGCGTAGGCATGTTTGTTTATTTTTTATTATTACTATATTTTATATTATTAAGTTTGTTATCGGGAAAAAATGGTTCTTAAACCCATCGCATATATTATTTTTATATAATATGTATAACCTGATTTCCAAAAAATGATTTTGCTTTATAAAATTAAAAAAAGACAAGTCACCACTGTAGTGTAAAACAAAATGATTCGACAATATATTATATTTATATTTTTTATGTATTATGTATGCGGTGCATTCACTATCAAAATTTGGTCTTTTCCTGCGATCAATGAACAGACCGTACAAGTACACATATACATTAATATGTTAATTTTATGTACACACACCATTTGCCCTTTTTGATGTGACACGTCTAAATAACGTATACCGTTATAAATGTATTATTTTTTTAGTTCCTTAGCGATTCGCAAGAATAAGCAGAATCGTGTACTACACGATAGGTAATTTATTAACAAATCGTACCGAGATGAATTTTCAGAGATACGTGCAAGACAACGTGACGTGTGTACAAAACTTGAAAATCGCGAATCGTACACAAGAGGGTTATCTACCCCTATATATAATAAATAACGCATATATAATGATGTGTATGATGTATACTACACGATGGAAGATAATACAGCGCAACAAACGGTTGGGACTTGTTGAGGTCATTACGAAATATCCATCTTGAATCGGCTGAGTCAATATTATAATATATCATCTGCAATGAATTTTTATTCTGAACGCAATCGTTTATCGAAATTAAGCTAAACATTTATCAACAAGCAGAAACGCTGATGGAATGTGTATGAGTATTCAGTATAATATTATTGTTATTACAACAGAAACAGTCACAATAATAGCTGTAATATTAAAATATGTACTTACGGAAAAATACAGTGTATATATAACGTATACATAATAATATGTAGTAATTATTTACATTTAATGTAGATAAGTATCTATATAAACAGAACTTTTGATAAAGCATGTGTAATTTTAAATTTACATAAATATTAAGGTTGCTATATTTTGAACTTCAAAAACCCGGACATCTACAAAAAAGCGAGTTATACATGGTTGATGTTATGCAATAGCATCATTTGAGTTTTTTTTTTTAATGGGGTACCAAAATTTGAGCAGGTCAATTTTTTTTCATTGTTAGGTCACTTTTTTTTACGTCGTAGTAACTACACGTATTTTATGTTTGCATGGGACTGTACGATTAGAGTATTTCATATTTTAATAGATCAAAAAAAAAATGATAGTCAGAAATTAGAAATATTTTGAGGCGTACATAGGGAATGCCAATATTACCTATACCTATAAGCATATTTTATAAACAATAAATATACGTTACCCTTATAGATAAATTATATTATATATTTTATGCATCAGTCATTCCGCGTTTGTAAACTTTTTGGCAGGTAAATAAAATGAGAAAAAAAATAATGCCACGAATTTCTTTCATCAAGGAGGCCCTCCTAGGTAGTAAACTATTAGCAGCTTATATAGCAGTAAAAATGTTATTAAAGTATTTTGGACGATAATATTTTAAAAATTGCCTATTATAAAATAACTGGATTTAATTCTTGAGATTTCTTAAATATATTTAATACTTCTATTCGATTAATAAATTTACCTTGTTTTAATCTTTGAAATGAGGCTCTGGATTGGATGATAATAATAATGCATAATTATATAGACGTGAAAAGTACGATATTATACGCATTATTTAATAACGAGCATAAATATTATATCCAATTTGACGTTAACTCGATGCGTTTTTTCTAATGTTGTATAAAATTACGAATCTCGAGCCTAAGACAAGCAAAAATTTAGACATAGTGTGGTACTTAGTACTTACATGTTATTGTTGTATTGTATAAATAAGAAACAGTATTTTATCAAGTACTTATCCTTTTTTACTTACGCAACTTTATTCAGCCGTTAAAAAACTTGCTTTTCTATCGGGAAAAAATAGACACATAATATATGTCTGTATGCATAATAAATAATATATTTATTCAACGTATTAGAAAATGTTTTTAAAAAAAATATATTCAAAATATAATATTTATACTTTGTTTAGCTAGGTAAAACTGTTAAATTTTCAACAGCAAAATTCAAAAATGTACAAATTATATTTGGAGTTATAGTTTCTTGTGTTGTATTAAAATACGTACAGAGTGAGATTTCTTACTTGTTTTTAATTTTTTAGCACTATTTTTTAAAAAAAAAATATCTATTCTTGATACACAATTATAAACTTCTAATGTTGTAATTTTCAACTATAGGTAGGTATGTAGATATAATGGTGTTGAAATATATAATATTCGTTACAGAGTAGGTATTATTTCAGAAATATTATCACAAAAAGTGCAAAATCGGGTAATTTATTCTATTCTGAAAGTATAGTTAATGAAATATCATACAATTTTTATATTGACGCACCTATGGGCTATAATATATGTAATCATACAGAATATTAAAGATCTCGGTGCTGCTCGCTGTGGATAATTAAGTAAAGTCAACCAAATTGCCAAATGGGTCAGGTCAAAAACATTTTAACAGTTCAACGATGAGACCATTGCGATCAATTTGCAAAATTTCTGATGGAGATGAAGTCGAGATTCGGTCACCTTGGTACAACAGGTTTCGACTTAACCACCTGAATATTTGCCTGTCACCTATAATCATTGTCTTGGAAAACTATGCAAGTTTACACATGGGATATTATATTATTAGGGTGAACAGTTAACAAAGTAATGATTTCAATAGCTGCAGAAGTTTAGATCCTATCGTCATCCGCCTAACAAATCGGTACGGGATGTTTCTTCGGAACCAAATACAGCTTTTACTAAATAATGTGTTGTGAACTTTGATTTCACCGGTCCGCTGAGAAGACTACGAAGTTAAACGCTAAACATTTCAATCGATAATTAAAATTTAATCGATTGCACTCCGATGAAAGTTTCAGTCTAGGTTGCAAATAGGTTGTAAATAGCTCAACAAGACTGTTGTATCTGATAACCTGCCGCTGTTCTGGGACAGAGCCAGCGGTAACAATGGTTAGGTTTAGTCATTGTGCGACGTGAAAGTGAACGAAACAATTCATCCTTTGTATGTTTTGCTGCGTACAGTTTTATACTACCTAACCTAACGAGACAATTGATTGAAAAACGGGACATCTAACAACTTAGACGATGATATTTTTCTATTGCAGTATATATCAGCACCAATTTCTAAATCATAACATGTAGGATTAAATTAGTATAAATAATATTAGGTTTATATTACGGTTAAAAAAAGTTAAAAAATTGGTCATTGTAAATACTGATCGGTCGTTGTATACAATGCACGGAATATTAATTGTGTTATGTAAATTACAAATAATATGTATTTCTCAAATCAACTAATCATTGTAATACAATAACTTGTCATTACATAATATGTAATTATTATGATAAAAAAGTATGAAGTAACTTCATTATACTAATAACTAACATATCAAAATACTGTATGTAATTTATCATTTGCAATACATAATAAACGTATAAGTCAATTGCAGTAACTTATTATTATTAGACTATTTTTATTTATTTTATCGTATTGAGGAGAGTAACAAGAGAGATAATTATATTGTATTTTAACTTGTGGGAATCGTATCAAAAAAAAGGTCAATATAATTAAAAAGGACTTAGTGATTAAATATATTATGTCAAAAGAGATAAATTCACGTTGTCGAAAATACCTGATTAGCATGCAGGTAAAAGTGATTTTCCTCATGTGTAAGCACATTCCTGATCGAAATTATAAATTTATTTTAGTCTACCAATACAATTTTACTAAATAAGTGAACTTACGACCTTTTACTATAATATAATGAACATACTAATGAAGTTAACGAGGGGCACAAAGAAATAAAGAATATATAAAGCCGTTAGAATTGAATATAATTCAAAACGCTATAATGGTTACTTAACAACACAAGTTAAATAAATAACTAAGCTACATTTTGACAAATGCCTTTTAAATTTGAAGGATTTTATCTGAAAAATAAATCCATAGATATAATTTTAATTTAAGTTTATTTTCAATTTGCTTATTCAAAAAAAAAAAAACAAAACAAAACAAAAATTGAAAAGGTTAAAGCAAACTGGAGGAATAATAATTTAAAATAAATGAACGATGCTTGTCTAAATGATCACTTATTTAATGTGTTCATCAATGTTTATTTGTGATTAGAGTACTGATTTTGAAGGACTACAAAAGTAAAATCATTTAAAATAAAGTGAAAAAGCATTTTCAATAAGGCAATTAAGTTCTAAAAAATCCTTTAATTAATAAACTATAAAATTTTTGAAAAAATGTAACTATTATTATTATGAGTTATTAACTATATAAAATCTGTTTTTAAAATACTTTTATTATTTATATTATGATAATGTCATTTTAACTTTATTTCTAATAATAGGTAATCTGTTTTACTATATATAATATGTCTAGCTGACATAAGTCAACCCTTAATAAAATAACTTTAATCATAAGTACTACAAACTTATGTTTCATATATATTAGGTTTCAATTTTATTGAAAATTGAAAAACGAAAATACGGTAAAACGTTTTTTTTTGAATAATAATAAAAAAATAAAAGAAACTAAAGCTTGAAATAAGTATTAAAACCGAAAAAAATAATGAAACGTTGAATTAGCTGTAAAAAGGCAAAATAAAATGATGTACCTTAAATTTTTTCTATGTTTAACACACAGATCAAAATTTATTATAATTAAGTTTAGTTAAATTATTAAACTTAGTTAAGTTTTAACACAATTTTTAACTGGTAGAAAAAAGCAAACTCTATTATATGGTTCATGTGAACATTGCATGATTTAAAGATTAACAAATGGCGTGAACAGTGATCGAAAAAATGATACATAACTTAAGGTTATTTTTGATAATTACTATTAATACTCTTTAAATCATTCAATTTAAAATTAATTTTGTTGAAAAATACATTGCACAATAATTTATGACATTAACAGTACTTATAACAGTATGTTGGCTTTTATTTATTAAATATATACATCATGTTAAATTTTAGTTCTGTCTTTAAAATCAATTTAATAATTACTTTGACGCACTTTAATTTAGTTTTCAATCTCACATATTATACTATAGTATAATGTTGTACATACTGCTTATTGCATAAAATTATTCAATTTAATTTTTAAACATAATGTAATAAAAAAAGTTGAATTATTTATGGAATATATTACTACTAATTTTCATATTAATTTAATGAAGTTAAAAGTTTTTTTTATTGGAATTCATTATTAAACCAATAAAATGTAATTGGTAGAAATGTTATATATATATAAAAAAAAAATAAAATAAAAATAAAACAATTAAAAATTATTATTCTTACGGCTAAACCTGCAGCTTAGTATAATATCAAAATTATTATTATATATAATTCTGAAAAAAAGTTTAATTTAATGTGCTGTTTAAATTTACGATATTCTTTATTTATTTAATTTTTGTTTAATTTCATCGTCCATTCGGGAACAAATAACTACTATAATGATACTGTAAATATCAATAACTTTCTAGTTTTATAAAGTCTAACAAAAACTTATTTGACACTAATTTTGTCGTTTCGAAAATGAATTTAAGTTATTATCATTTAAAGACATTTTATAAACATCATTTATTATGGTAATTCTTTTTTAATATAATAGGTAGCTTTGTTTACTTTTTTAGGCATTCTTAATATAAAATATGATTATTTTTATTTAAATACTTAAGGTACAACATTAAATGTATTTACTACTTAAAAAAGTGTTTTATGTAAAAAATAAGATAATATTTATTTATCTTTGTTCCACATCACGTGGTTTGAAAATTGTTAATACCTAGTTTTTTACATGAGTTACCCGATTATAGGTAGTTATCAACGTAGACAATGGATTACATAAAAAATTTAACAAGTGCATAACTTTATAAATATTATAAGTGCGATCAATAATTTTATTTTAAAGTCTATCGGTGATTTTTTTTAAATAACATTTTAGGTCGGTGAATTTGCATTTCCTTTAAAAGCAATAACAATTATATTATTGGGTTTCATATCTGCCATAATGTATGCAATATACCTGTAATGATAGTATTCTTTTACCTAATACAAATTTAATTTAATTAGTTTCAAAATTAATAATAGCTTACAAATTTTATAATACAATGAATATAGTCAAGTTAGAGTTACTAAGGAACCGCGATAGCGAAAAAAATATGTTAGGTATGAGTATATTTTGATAGATATAAATTTAGTACCTACATACCAATATTGTTATAGAATTTTAAAAATAGAAACTATAAATTACTAAATAATTATGTAGTAAATCAGTAGCTATAATAAATGATGTTTAAAAATTTCTTCAATGATAGAAAAATGTAATTTTTAATTTTTTTTTTTTTGGCAATCAGCAATATTCCTACATACATGGCACGCTTAACTTTTTTGGTTGATTAAATTAAGTCGTTGTTAAATGAGAATTTCAAGGTTTGTTAAAAATTATTTATAGTTAGTTTCGTTAAATATAATACATCTATTTACATAATATACCTATATGTATGTCCGGTGTTGTATTGTATTACTAAATAGGCGCACATGTATCATATATTATTTTATAATCCTATGCTTCTCGATTTATGTAAAGGTCTCTCTCGGTCCTTAAGCCGTGGATGGTAATACGATGTAGCTGTAGAAGTGGATATCTACAATATAATTTAAGTATTACATAGAACGAACCATATAACCACTTCAGAATCAATGATACATGTGGCTTAGATCGCAAGTATTTTCAGTACACCTATGTGCACTGTGCACATAATATGTTATAGATATAAAATAATACAGAAACGTTCTGCATTAATACGATATATTATATCGAGAGGCACCTCTTCTACTGATCGTTAGTACTAAAGATTTTATAAGTCTGCTTGTTTTGATATATATAATATATTATAGGTACGTATTATATTATTATAATATTTGGGTACTTGCACATGACGTAAAGAATTTCACCGAAGTCTGATATTACTGTAGTATATCATATTACTTATATTGTTTGTGTAAGCGACAAAGTCGTGTAAGAACTAAAGAAAAAAAATGTCTTGTCCTGCGAGTCTTATAAAAATGTAGATACAGTGAATATGTGTATGTGTACGTAAATGTATTTCAAAAAACCTTATTGTATCTAGTCCAGGCGAACGTATAGACGATATTAAGAAAATAATATACATATACTCACACATAGATATAGGTATATAGATGTATATGTATTCGTTTATTAAAAAAGTGGTTTATGTTCGTTGAGATTAAAAATCGCTTATTGTTATCCTGAAATACCGTTCTTTACGTTTTTCAAAAGATAAATACTAGAGATGTTAGTCGTCTTAGTTTTCTGGCGTTTTACCAATAAGAACGTTTCCTATAGTTTCTGTCTAAAATAAAAACGAATTAGATGATAACATTGTAATGTAATATCTGCGATGTTAAATAACATGTTAATTTTATGATCAACATTAAAAAGCGTAAGCAGGTAATATATAGGTACTTATATTGAATGTACACATTTATTTTGTTTGCATACATTTTGTTTTTTACAATTTGAAATCGTGTTTTTATTTAATAATTACTACAAAATTTAATTATTTTTGAAAATAGTTATTTATGTTATTTGTGAGTAAGTATAAATTTAAAATTAGTATTCTGTTACTTTTTGTCTCTTTATTAAATCAAATTTGCGATAATATGAACAATACACTTGCATGTCCTCGGCGCCAAACTTATCGTGTTAACTAAGTTCACGTTTGAAAAGTTTAAAACAATTTGCTTGATTTTTACATACAAAGTTGTGGAAAATTCCTAAGAACAGTTAATGGTTATTTATTAATTATTAACATATTATGAAAAAACCAAAAATATATAATACAAGCATGATGTTTCTATAATTGATACATATTCAAAATAATGAAAAACAAATAAATTATTGTAAATATGAATAACATTATTTATTCCAGATTAATTTACATAATATTTCAAACATGAGACAATAAGCCAACCTAATGGTATAATAGAATGTTATAGTTTATATTCATCAATAATAACTACAAAATTAATATTGTCATTAATAATAATTTATTATTTGAAATAATTAAATTATACGTAGGCCTACCTATAAAGAAATGTTTATTAGATAAGTTCACAAATTTTCAGGAATTAATAATCGCTAAAATGTATACTTAATGGTTATTTTTTCGATAAAAATTTAAATTAAAAATTAAAATTTTTTAAAAAATAACATGCGTTATAACTTATAAATTATCTCTGAGCTATTTAAATTAAAAATATATAATAAATAGCTGGAGTTGTTAAATTAACTTATATTATAGCAATAATATATGAAAGTTGTAAACAATTCATTAAGTTTCATAATCAACTTTTCTAAACTATTAATTAGAATTACTAAGGAAATAATTATTCTCATAATAATTAAATAATTAATTAGGTTATATATGAAATAATGTCTAAATAATAATTATGTAAGTTATTATTGCTTTTAAAACTTTGAATCCGAATTTTACTCAGACGGTTAAAAATGTTAGATTCAAAACTCATCTATATTAAACATAATATTAAAACGATTGATACAAAATTAATCATACTACGTTATCTAGAAATAAAAAAAAAAAAAATCTATAAATAGAAAAAAATTAATTGACATAAAATAATTCAACTCCAAAATTATTATTTTCCAAAATTGTCTGGCCTATAAAAATATATGCCTGTATATATTTAAAGACATTTTCTACACGATTTACTTTTGTATGGTATTGTGTTAAAAAAAATAGTGGTAAATGCAGTAAAATTAGTCATAAATTGAATAATGTTAATACCAAATGATATTTGAAAATATTACCGTCATCATAAATACCTGTAGATATTTATGTATCACGTCAGTTGTTCATCGTCCGTATTTTATTATTTTTAATAATAATATTATAATCCATTAACTAATGGACTTTGATACATTGTTACAATCTATCACATCAAAAAAATTGTTATTGTAACTTTTTGAATACCTAACATTATTATTATTCAAATGTGAAATCAATCAATTTGTATTCGCACGGCATGCCTGATACCTGTACATCCGATAACTGTCACGGAAGAGCTTAATATATTTTAATTGGGAAATATCTCAAAAGCCCTCAGTACAGTGGTATTATAATCACGTAGACAATAATGATGTATTGCAATTATGATAAAACATTCATAACTAAAATTCTGTTATTAACCATATCGATATCGATTTTGTTTAACGCCACAGAAATCTAAAACGGCACTAATTTTTAGTAATTTTAACAGAACTGAAATTCACTTCGGTATCTTTAAATATTTATTACAGCGGAAAATTGCTTCGGAATGTCTTCCAATGAAGGTATTTTGGAGTTGCCGAGATATTAAATATTTATATTTTGACGACATTCGATATTCAAACATATGCGATTTATTATTTCCAGTTTCACTTAGGTAGGCTAAAAAGGACAAAATTCCAACTGGATTTAAAAAATTCACTACACGACATTATACACGTCACACTCTCGATCCAATAAAGTCTAACACTACACAATTCTAAGACCATGAAATATTTAATAACGCACAGCATATAAACTCACTCAGAATGTAACCTTTATGTAAAATAAACAAATTATCTATCAACAATTTTGAATTTTATGAAAAGCTCCTCAAGATCGTCAATTAACGATAGTCCAATATAATAATATAATAAACAGGATGGTATTTGTAAACCTATGAAGTATGTTTTATTTCTAGTTGATTCTTTATTTTAAAAAAATATTTCAGATCGTTAAATACATATTTAAGAACTGAAAATCTAGTTCTTATAACTTAAACTACCTAATAGTTTTCATATAATTCTCTGAATTTTAATATGCACATGGAATTTGAATTATTTAATATAATAATATTATGAACAACAATAATTATATTATCTTAATCAGACTACCTACTTATAAAATGTAGAAATTAAATTTTTATTTTAAAAGTTTGAAACTTTTATAACATGACAATAGCTAGAATGTCAAAAATTTTCACTGTAGTCACTGTCACTCGTATAACATTTTAGAGTGTTTTCTGTAGAAACGTTGAGGCTCACGTAAGGCATAATATTTTATGTTTTTAGAATACGGACATTTTATAAGATTAATTAGTCATTGGTTTCAATTCAATAAATATTTTGTTGCTTATTTGATTCCCCAATACTACTAAGTACCAATAATTCCTTTATTTACGGATATTGTGTTGTGTATTTTAGGATTTTCAATTGAAATACACAATTCATGTAAAGTTCTACAAATGTATTACAAACCAAATTTAACGTAGGTTTCTGATTCTACTCACTAGGGTATGATTGTTCTTAAAATATGTCATAGAAAATTCTAAACGCCTTGTATAATATAGTAGGTATTATTATGATGTAAAATCATGGCAAACTGCTGCTAAATATATTATTATGATAACGCTAAAATATTATGTTGGACTTTATACGCATTTAATGGGTAGCTACGTTGACTGAACGTCAATAAAAGTTAAGGTCTGATCTCAGTATAATAATAATATAATATAATATCATGCGTACCTATAATATAATATATTGTACTCTCGTGCCGACGCTGCTACGAAAGGTTTAATGTACGCGTATTTCTCCATCCCATCTTATCGGACATCATATATTATTATTATTACGATGAAGGTTATATTATATGGTACAGCTTTTTTCTATCCCTAGATTTATAAAACCACGACCATTAAAATATATAGACGGCCAAAAATAAAAAATTGCGTGGCGAATGGATCCATAACGTTTTTATTGGTCAACTAGCTACAGCAGCGGTCGCTCATAGTACAAAACGATTACCCACTGAAATATTATGCGTTTCATTCCTAGAAAGTAATGCGACGGGCAGTGTTCTCAGTTACGTTATTCACGATGAAATTATAGTTATATGTGTAAATATATTACTAGCTAATCCTGTAAGACGTAACTGGTGACCAATTAAATAATGCCAGTGGATTTATCTTGTATTAAACACCGTAAAATGTAAACTACACGTCATATTTTTAAATCATTCATTGTGGTTGTTTTGGCTAAATATTATAACGGAATACAGTAAAATAAATATCTGAAAACCCAGCAATATTACGACACGAAGTGGTATAATGAGTGAGACTTACGTCGATAATGAGGAAGACATGTATTGTTGTTGTAGTTCTCAAGTAACAAACACACGGGTAAAATGCACCAATCATAACACGTATACCAGACGAGATATTTTGTATAAATACCGGTGCATTTCATTTAAGCATTTATTCCATCTTCAACTCTTACGACATTCATATAATTTTAAAACCGAAGAGTTCCAGGAACCGACTGAAGAACATTCCAGCTGAATGCTCATAGTAGACCTAAGACGTTCCAGCAGCATTCGAACGTGCCACAAGTGGGACTTAAAACTATGTATTGAGTATTGACGGCTGCCCATACGTTTAACGCATACCGTAGACACTTACTGACGCGTGCAATCCCTGCTCCTATCCTAACTGCCCTAACCTAACCCATAAACGTCTAAAGAATAATATTTTTGTCTAAAAAAAGGCAGGTAATGACTAAATTTATTAAAATGGGAAAATGGTTAATATTTGTTATAGGTATTATTATTATTTTTTTTTATATATAATAAAATTAACAGCGGAGGAATATTGAACTTTATTTTTGAAGAAAAATATTTAAGGTCATCCAAAGTATTCACACGTATCTTTTGGAGACAAGATGAAGTATAATTCACATTTTTATACAAAAACTAACGTCCAACTAGGTGTGTATATTTTTATATGACATATTTTAATAACCACTACTTGAAATTATCTAGACACCGAACCTAACCTTATTGATAAGGTGATAATAATATTTACGTCAGCTATTTATCCAATGTCATAATCGAATATCGCTGGTGATGAGTGATCGGTGTTTATAATAATAATATATTATTCGACCCAGTCAGAACAGAGAAGACGACGATGATAATGACTAGAACAAAGCTCGAGGCAAACTACCAGAAATCATGTTATCCCATCCGGATTATGTGAATACAATTCTTGCTATAAATGCTTAACAGTGGGCGTACAGTATACTTTTCATAATAGGTGATATATATTGAATAATCAATAATTTTGTTTGGCTTCTGTTGCTTGTGTCGCATAATTGCTCTCCACTCATATATAATAAATAAATATATTATTATTTATATAATAATATCAAAAAAAAAAAAAAAAAAAAATGGGGGACATCCAGAAATAACTTGGTAATATTAGTTTAATATACGTATTGCAATAAAAATAACACATAGCTGCAATTAATGATAATATTAAAATTTAAAATTAGCTTACTGTATGGATCAAATCCCACCACGTAATTCGGACATGGGGCAAAAGCAGTAACATTAGGTAATGTTTCTTCCCAGCATGCATAACCATCGAAATACCTTGGACAGAATTTCTGTGTCACATTTACTAAAAATTTAAAATTGAGTCAATAAAATCATTAAAAAAAAAAATTAAATATGTTCTAACCTGGTTTTGCGTTTTTGAAGCATTTTTGTCGAAGTTCAATCAGAAACAACGTGTTTGAATCGTGCACCCTGGCTCCGGCGGGGTCCGACATTCTGATAAATCACTGAAAAATAAAATACATTAGATATTTTTCAATAATACAAATAAAACAATTCCATTAAATTCATTTTTATATTTTATTGGCTAAGGTATAATATTAATGACAATAATATAACAATACGAGACACAAATACAAGTAGATAAATAAAAGTTAATATACAAACTATGATTTTTAGTTGTGAACCATAGCTTAATGACTTATACGTTTTTATTAGTATTTTCATTTCAACGATAGTATATTATAATATCTGTTCGAATGATGTCAGATAATGTATCACTGTAATCTATCAATAATGACATGTGAAATATATATACAAACATGGTATAAGTGATATACGTTTTTACATTTTTTTAATTGTTGTTACTTCTCAAAAGCATTTTACGTCATTCGTTGTTATACATGTTATACTAATACTGATGATGGTAATAATTAGTTATTAGTCGTACTATTTTCAATGAATTTATGATTTATTTAATCATAAAATTACACTTAGAAAAATAGGTACATGTCTGTACTTTTATATTGTAATGACGATTTAAAATTATTTAAAATCACTAATATTCACAGATACATTTCGAAACTTTTCTAAAATTGAATTAGGTACGTAATAACTACAATAAATATATGTAAAATATCTTTAATTTTCGTTTGATTTTTTTATGGTAACATAATATAATGTGTAAAATTGTAAACATTTTTTTTTTTTTTTTTTTTTTTTTAATGCATTAAAATAACTTAAAACGTTTAAAATATCTACTATAAAAACATTACATTTTATGTAACAACTAATATTAACAATATTATAATGATATTAGCACTTGCTTTTGGTCAATATGGATCATAATGTGGTTTTGTTAGGTTCAAATGCGCATACATGTCTTACACCCATACTAAAATTGATCTTAGTTGGGACAAGCAAATTAACTAACATTAGTGTCTGGTTAATTTATTTAACCACGTAAACTTACGCTTTGTCCATACCAACTATAATGTAATCCGTTTACCATAGGTTCTAAAGTGAAACCGATAAATTTAAGTTTTAAACCAAAAGTCAAACACCAAAATGAATCTGTGCCTATACTGTCTAAGTTATAAATCTGAAAACAGTACACGTATTTCAAAGTTGGCCGATGTTGTTAGTGTCACAATAAAAACATGACACAAACATACTCACTCTACTCTCGCTGTAATTAAGTGTGTATGTCTTTTGGAGTTGACGAAATATAAATCCACGGTGCAACATAATTGCTACTTGTCAGTATATTCGACTATTATAGTACTCTGAATGACGAAAAACACGAAGAGATCAACTGTACCTATTTAGTTATCGTAAAAACAGATTTCCCCATTTTATAAGCATCATTTTTTTTGTAAAAAATTTGACTAAATTTTAGAGACTTAAAGTAAAATCTATCATTTAATCTCAATATTTTCAAACATATTTAATTACAATATTAAACAACAATATTTTTGAATATAGCTTAATTGCATTATGGTAATAAAAATAAAAGAGTAATAGAGAACATTTCAAAAAATTATGATCTCTTTAATTATCGACTCTTTGTAATATTACTAAAAAATTGAGAACAATTTTATATAATATAAATAAATCAAGTTTTATTTAGTTTATAGTTACTAATCAAATGTCAATTAATAGAGTGATCAAGTTTTCTTTGATCCTAATTATCACTTTATTGTCAATGAGTCGATGATGATTGTAAATTAACCGATTCATCGAAGTTTATATGCACTACTAAAATCAAAATTTTAAAAAAATAACTGTATATTTTTTTTATCAATCGTTTAATTAAATGTTTGTTTTAATAAATGAAATGAACTTTTAATTACTAGTTGTATAAGTTAAAAATGTTATTCAGTTGTGTAAAAAACGTAACTTACGTTCAAGTTGTTTTCATTCAATACTTTTAATTATTAATAACTCAGTACCAACACTCGTGAAACGTACAATAGTTGTAAACAAATTCCAGGCATTTATTTAAAATTCTGAAATAAAATTTTAAGTTTATTACGAACTTGCAGAAATCTTTTTCTCATATAAATTAAAAAAAAACAAAACATATTGTGCTATAATAATACGTTAAAATATTATTAGATATTTATATAGAAAGGTAAATTATATATAATATAATATTATATTTCTTGTATATTTCATGATACATTTTACAAACTAATTCTATATTCTCTATTACTACCTTAAATATGATCCATCAGTTATTAATAATTTGGTTATTGTTTTCTTATTTATTTTTGAAATGAATAAAATAATTATTTCTAAAAGTGTTTATTTAGTTTATTGTAAGTTGAGAATTTGTCGAAATCCGTTATATTGAAGTTTAATAAGTTGATTCGTACATTTTAACATAATTTAACACACTTTTATAAATGTTATTACGCAAATCGTAATGATAAGAATGATTTCAAACATACTCGGGGGCATTAGATTATTGAATTTATAACTAAAATCTTAACTCAGTCAGATATACTAAAGTTTGTTGTTCCTTATTTAATTGAAATTTACTATAGAATATAAATGTTAATATATGTTTGATACTGACATAATATCATAAACGGCATAAATTATAATTTAAATTTGAAGTGAAGTTAATTTTATTAGTAACTTGTTAACCTAATCATGCTTTTAGATTTATTTTTTTTTAACTCACAATAAGTGGTTTTATTTAAAACGATTTTGTGGTATTTTGTAGTTACACTTTACAAAAGTACAAGTGTGATAATAAACCATATAGGTACGTATAAACTGTTGTATAATATTAACTGAGAAAATGACACTTTAATTCAAATAACATAATTTATTCGTCTTATTTTGTACTCATATGAATTATTATATTATTTAATGTTGTTTGGGCAAGAGTAGGATATTGTTTATGATATGAAGTTTCTAAAATTAAGTATATTATTTTATCATATAGATAATATGCAAGTATAAAAGAAAAATCCCTGTAACAATTTAATGGTTAACATCTGTATTTGCTATGTATATAATATGTATTTTAATTTTTAACTGCATTGTTTGATTTTGATTACCTACAATACCAGTGGGTTTTTACAACCTTTTGAACACAGGTAAATATTTTTTGATGATTTATTAATACAAAGCGATTTTTATTTGTTTTATATATTTTTTTTTAATATAACGTGAAATGATTTACGTTAAGTCAAATTTAATAATATTTCAAATACTATCGTATTCAAATATTCGTTTTTAATACGTTTATTATTTATTATATAATAATCTGATGTATTGTATAAGAACGTATGTGTGTTCGTTCAATGTCAGTAAATAAACTGTGAAGTAAAATTTGTCTAATTAATTTTAAATCTAGCGTGAACATCGTTCTGCTTTTTATGTGATATTATAATAGTGAAATATTGCTGCAGTTTACGATTTTGATTAATTTAAATTTTAAGAAAAAAAAAATCGCACCTAGATGAATTTTCCTCATATTATTTCACAGCCTATATAATGATTTCTCTTAGTACATATTTTTTCGGTTATATTATAATAAATTATGATATTATATATAGTTATGATTTTTAAATAATAATTAAGTTTACTCTGTTTTATAGTACCCAAGAGTCAAAGTGAACTACTTATAAAAACGATTGATGCGTATACGAAATTAAGTATAAATTATAACCTTACCAGTAGATACCTACCTATAATATACTACGATAAATTACACAATAACTATATCTAAAACAATATTTTAATTTCATAGGAAAACAATCTCATTGTTTCGAACAAATTTCTACTTGGTGAGTGTGTAAATATGTATCTTACTTTCGTATATTTAAAACTCGAATTAATGCAACCAATCAACAAACAAAATTTTTTCAATGAATAAAAACTTAAATATCACGAATAAATCGTTATTAACCCGTTATCAGGCACAACAGATGCGGGCTACCAAGAGGGCGGATAACAAGAAAGAAAGAAAGAAGGAAAGAAAGGTTTTCGAGTGATTTCAAATAGATTTTTTATTAGTAAAAGAGAACATGCCCGATCGAGCGGAAAAGTTTCTCAGACGAGCAACGTGCGCGAGATAAACGATGAGTCCATCTTCCGCAATACAATGGGCGTGGTTGAAAACAAAAAAAACCTGATAACACTACGTTATAATCACACATCATAACGTCAGAACACAAGTGTATGCATATTGTATAATAGTAACTTGAAAACTTTTCATTGTAAACTATAAGTAAAGTCTTGTGAAAAAAAATACGTTGTCGACACGTGTGTGTATTTTTTTTTTTTCGTTTGTTTATCTAGATATAAAATATGTGTATTTTTGAATTATGACTCTATATAAATCGTTCAAAATCTTAGCATCAATTATCTCCAACACAATTTTCCGTTTAAGTATATGCGATAATGTTTGGATGATGTGGCGTTTAATTAAAAAAATATATATAATATATTCTTAGTTTTAAGTATGTACTTTGTACGTGCATTATATTTTTTTTTATGTATAATATTATTGCAATAATATTGTGAGTGTTATATTAATGTGCGCGTGTGTGTGTGACGTGGAAACAGGCGGTCGAATGAGTTATATGTACAACGTTGCTCCTTTGATATAACAATAATATATTAATACGCCTGTATGCGATGAAGGTTAGGTCATGTACGGTGCTATTTATATGATGATTCATGGTATATGGTATTTATGGTTTAGGAAACATTTCCGATTCAACACTATATTAATATGTACGGTCAGGCTTATCCCTTTGGATTTGCTATACACAATGATATAATATGCGATTTATTCACGTCCAATACACGTGAGTGCATAGACGGCGGTCACCCATATCTGGGAACGGATGTTGTCGTTGTAATATTATTGTCTATAACACTATATAATATGATGTAATATTATAATGCTCACTATTGTAGCAGCACACATAATAATAGAAACTTAACAGTAACATAGGTTCTAAACATGTGTATGGCGTTGTACGTCTTAAACGCGGTATGTGGTTATAAACGAGTTACGTATGGTCACGCCATGTTGCGGTTATTTTGACCGTTAAAATTAGTTACGTATTTATAACTATGGGAAAATATGGATATCTCATTTGCCAAATCAGTAATAATTGATATGTGGAAATATCAATAGTTTGATTACAATAATAGTCATACGTCCGCAATTTAAAAGCTAAATACAGATCACACGATTTATCGCGGCGTAAGTTAGTGGCAGAATCAGGGATGAGAATACAAATAATTTTTTGTTATATTTTAACAACGATACTACGATAGTATATTATACTAGCTGTCACCCACATGCTCCACCCCCATGGATAGTTGTTTGTGAATTGTGGGACTGTTTTAAATTCTGTCTAGTCGTCTTATAGTTATTTCGATCATAAAATTCTATAAAGCGTACATACCTTATATACTTACGCAAATAATAATAATTTAAGGTGTTTATAAATATTCCTAAATATACCTACTTACAAATAATCAAAAAA
>VUJU01000177.1:124837-150144 GCA_009835225.1 Aphis craccivora | reverse complement strand
TCAAATATTGACAAAAATTCGTCAAAATCATGAATATTTGCAATTTATTTTGTAGGTATAATTCATAAAAATTGTTGTATAAGTAGCTAAGAGTTGAAAATTTAATAAAAGATTTTTCATAAGTTTAGCTTACAATAATTATAAAATAAAATAAATTTTTACGTATTCAGGCCATTAAAACATAAACCACCTTTTTCACCAACCACTGAAAATTATTTCCTAGGCTGACAAATCATCTCCGTTCAGAATCGTTTTTCGTATACAATGATAATTATCATTGGATTCAAATTTAACCCTCCTATAATATAAAATAGTGATCCACACGGCACCTAATGTAAGCAGAGCGGTACCCACTTACCCACTTTTTTTTTTTTTTTTTTTGGAAAAGATAAAATTAGATTTAATTTTATACAGGTATTATTATTTAAACGTTGTATAGTAGTTGAACAACAGTTGGTCGACCTCTACATCAATGCAAACTTTAATCGGATACCGAAATTCACAGATAAACGGCCTAGTAAAAATAAGGCAACAACTACAAGGTAGTAGATTTAGAAATATCACAAAATGTATTTTATAATATGTATAGTATAATATTATATCATAAAAAATTACGTATAACGGGTAGCATAATAAACATTTGTATACTATTAGTAAAGAATAGATCTAAGTATTTAACAACCCATTTAAAATTCGATTTTTGTACATGTAATGCTCAAGAATTATGTACTAATATTCGAAATCTGGTATTATGAAATCAAAAATGCATACTATCATTAAATTATATTATGTACAAAACTAAAAAATATAAATCGATAAAAAAAAATAAAAATTTATTAAAAAACATATTTTTAAAAACATTAATACTTCGAGAAAATGAATAATGAATAATGCAGTTTACCGGTGTAAGAATATAGGTATACCCTGTATATAATGTACATCTTTACATTTACATACTACCGATGTAAGTTATTGATTAAACGAAAGAAAACGGGATGAGATAAAAAAGCTCTCTGCTCGTTGATAAAATATTTATAAGAAATAATATTGCAAGTGTACTCACTAGGGTTAGGTTCTACACCTCTTATATAATATTATATGCGTATACCTATTATAAAGCATACCTCCTGTGATATCGCCGCTCCGTAATTAGCGTAATGGCGCGGAATTAAAAATAAAATAAAAACAACCGAAATAAAACCGTAGGTAGGTATATGCTTTAATAATAATACGTACCTACGTGTAATATATGTATACGATTTAAATATTATATTATACTTTTCGGGTCTAGATCCAATATAGGTATGTATAAAAGTATAATAAGAGGCGAACGCGAAGGACTACTTTATTACCTATACGGCTATATACCTTATTATAATATATATAATATGTATTCGATTTTTATAATAACGTCATGCACAAAACGAATGATCGGAAATAATAATTAGATCTTCTCGCCTTGGAATATTACAGCGCGTACGGAACCCTACCATATAATAATACGCCACTCGATCACGCGGTCTATAGATTATATATCGTACCTATATAATACATAATATATAGAGAGAGAGCTCTGGTAAGCGCGGTGGTCGCAATAAGACGTATTATGTTGCATTCTTATTGTAGATACGCACATGCTATAAAATATATATGTACATATAAAATACAATGTTATTGCGTATATCGGGAAATTACTATTTTTCGATTTCAACCGTATAGTCCAGGCATAGCCTGAAGCAATGTACGATATAGGGCGATTTACCGAAAACGCTCATCCCAATTTATTCATTTAACGTTGTTCAAAATCAGATTTTGAGAAGTCAGAGTGAATCATTTTTTTTTTTTTTTAATTTTGAAGTACCCAATTCGAAACTTAAACGAAAAATTAGCTGTTTATACCAAACATAAGGCCGTTAAAATTTTTTTTACAAAAATGTACAATTTATTATGTTATAACGAATCCATCTATTAATGGAATATTTTTACAAGTTATACCTATAAATGTAAAATATAACTCAAAAACTATTCTTTAGAATTTTAATTTAATACATCCATGTTCAGAAAAAGTAGTCACTATAGTTTACTAGTCAGTTAAATAATTTACAGTAGAAAAAGGGCATTTTCATATAAAAAACAAAAGTTTTTAATTTCATACACAGGATACTTGCTAATCCTTAATTATTACAAAAGTGTTATAATATATTTTAAAGCTCCAATAATCAGATTTTGAATAGAATATGCGTAATATTGAAGAAAAAAGGGCAAACACGAGGCTTGTTGAGTCACCATATTTTTACGTGTATACTGTATAGGACATAGGTATAATAAATATTATTATAATAGTCAATAGATCTGGCCCTATCCGTCGTAAATAAGTATAGTATATAATATAATATACATAATAATATATAGGTAGTCGCGGTGTGGTATTATTTTTTTTCTTTCGTCATTTGTGTCGTCCCGGACTCAATATGGATTCACACGCACATTCGTCGTCGTCGCCTGCGTCCCCGCGCTTTCCCCTACACGTAGACGTGATGTGAGAACGGAAAAAAAAACCCAAATATGGAAACGGCGGTGCTAGTTGTAAAAGGGAAGGGGCAAAAGAGGAAAAGAAACAATGACTACAGTAAACGCGTAATATATGAAGTGGCGACGAAGGGAAGGGGGGGTACTCTGTTATTAAACATTGTCATTAATACATATAATATTATTATTTTACAGATATTACGACATGAGCGTTAAAATAATAATATATACGCGTGTGTGTCATATGGGAAGCGGAGAGGTCCGCCCGTACACTGCACATGTGCCGGCGACGGGGTTCATCAGAATCTCCCGAACCACGCGGGGTGGATATATTCTACGACGACGACGAAAAAAAAATCCGAAATTATATAACATAATAAATATATACAATATACACACGCGATACCCTGCAACAGACGTCGTCTGTCTGCCAGGCGCGATTATAACTAACAACGCGGCGCTGCACTGATTATTATATACACAACGACGTCGACGGTGATGATGATTTTTTTTTCTTCGGTTTTTCGACTCGGGTAGAACACTACGACGTTTTTTAATGAGATAATATGCGCGCGCTTCATTCTTTTAATGGCTATACAGCTCTACATAATAATATTGTATATTTTAATATATATATATACTATTATATGGTAATATATTATTTTATTATTATACACGTGTATTCGGTAAACGCACTTATTACGACGGGCACAGTGGCGACCCAGACACGACCATATTATCGGTTTTTTTAGAAAAAAAATTATTTATTTATTTATGACAGTCTGCAATGCACCGTTCCCTCCTCATCCTTTCCCCGTTCATTTCGTTTTACATTTTTTTCCGCTTATTTTCGATAAACTTACGAACGAAAAAACGGAGACGAAGTGATGGTTGCATATTATAATATTATAGTGTATTACCCAAATATTATAGTTTACTATTATTACGGTTTTGTAGATTCGTGTACGCTCACAGCTCTACGACTGGAGTGAAAAATCGGCCACTTTAAAATTTAGGTATTTATTATTTTCGTCTTTCCATTGAACTCATTATTGAAAACATAATATACCAAAGCTTCTTCCCGTGTGTTTTGATAGACGAAGACAATTTGCACGTTTTCATCTGTAATGCGCTTAACTAAATGCATACTCTGGCTTTTACGTGTTATTAATATTATTAAAACCGTAAAAATTGTACCTACACTAAAACAACAGTATTTTAATTCGGATGAACATTTTGTAAAAAAAAACACTGTACATGTTCATCAGAGATTTTGAAACGTTGCTTGTAACTTTGCACTCTAATCGAAAAAAAACTGACCAGAGAAACTTTGGTACAATGTTAAATGGACGGCGTATGTTTTCCTCGTCTAGTGGACCGGTACACACGTAAGAATTATATTTTAATTTAGGCCGATACTGCTGCGCATCAGAAGCAAAGTATAATAATAATTGTATAACATTATAACGTTATACGCATATATATATCGCTGGAGTATTATATAGGTAGCTAACCGTCAGGTATTTATATTTTTTCCATTGTGTTTTACGGCATCCCGACGACGGGTGAGAACATATAGGGATCCGACAAATTACATTATCACAACCATTGTTTTGGTCCCGCGTACGTGATGGACATATGGGTAGGTTGATGTTGTACTACAACACGTATCGTAGGTAGGTATATTATAGTGAACTCGTGTAATATATAAACAAATTTATATAATAACGTCTCCGCGGTAATATTGTAATGACACACTATATCGTCACTCGCACGAATTATTATTCACGTACGCCGATATTAAAATCTAAGATGATTGTCCCGACTCCCGGACGGTCGTGCAAACACAACGACGGGTCAATGACGAGTGTATGAAGGACTATATCATCGTAGGAATGAGTTAAGTGCGGGACACGGGTGGGCGGCACTGGCAGGTTTTCATTATTATTGCTTTAATGAGGATTATGGATCGAGGATCGCCGGGAGAGAACGTATCCATATATTTTAACGTGTATAGGGAAATAACATAATATTTTGTTAGTGGCCCGGCGTACCGTATTAGCCGCGCGTACTCGAAGGCACGTCGTAGATATTATAGCCTAGCTGTAAGTTAGTATAATATAATACTACATTTTAATTACGCACTGAAAGTCGTATGGGCGACAGGTGATTTATACGGATTGCGAACCGAAATCGGATTTTCGACGCGTTTATTGATTGCTGTATACAGTGCTTATAATATATGTATCAAGCACTACGTTAAATCGATTTTAAATAGTTCTCAATATCGGACACCATAAATATTACTAGGTAGGTGGTAACAACATGATAACGCGTTATATTATATTATTATTATGTCTAGTGTATATCTAAGTTATTATAATATTAGCCGGTATAGCGATTAACTATTATAGTGCCCTTAACTGTACTAGGTATGTTAACGTTTCGGTCACGAGTTTAATATTACCAATATTATTAATAAATATTTGGTAGGTACGTTCAGATGCGCGGACACACATAATAATCGTTATTGTTTATAATTAACTATAAAATATAATATAATAAACGAACAAAAAAGTATTTTGTCCCTTTATGTATTAAGCCATTTATACTCGCAATATGAAATCGGCACGATCCAGATTGAAATACTTCATTTTATCGTCGCGTATAGTTACGTATAATGTAATAATAATATTATTAACAAGTCAAAAGAATTGAAACGCTCGAGTTAGTTTAAAATGTTTAAATAATAGAAATTATATTCGTAAGAGGGGAACCTATACATAAATATTATAATCCACAGATAATTCGTATTTTTTGATTTTTTTGACGTCACCGCTCCATCACGATATTATGATAATATTTATACAACACTTAAGTATATATAATATACTTCCGCCGCGCATACTGCTCGCACGTCATATAATAATATGTAAACATTGTAAACATCACACGGCAACAAGTGTCAAAATAATAATAACAATATTATCATATTAAATAACACGCGTGCAACAAGTCGTATAACTACACGTAGGTACTTAAACGTGTACGTCAAAATAATTTGTCATTATCATATTAAATAAAATATTTTACAAAATGCACATAAATATCTTATGATGTGGTAACCGTAAGTGTACAGTAGTCGTGGTTATGACGATGAGAAGGGTTGGCGGTGCTGCTACCGTGTGTAATGAGGCTCGGAAAGTTGAATAGGTAAATATTACCAATCTAGTATTAACAAGGACGATTTGTTCGATTGGGGAATTGAAGTTTTACGTAAATATACTGAATTTTTGGTTATCAGTTACTAAAAATTGGTTACATAATGGTGTCAAGTGAATCGGTAAGTTACAGTTTTAATTCGAATTACTAGAAAAACAGAACTTTTATAGTCATATTTATTTAAATGTTAAATATATCTGACCGTTTGAATCATTATTAATTATTATTATACCATTATTGAATAATATGCATAAAGTTATTGGAATATTGTTACCACCTATTACCTAATACGTAAATTATTTAGTATAAAAACCATATGATAATTTTTTTTAATAAATTTAAAAAAGTGTATATTATGTTTGTAATAAAAATTGATACTCCTTTTATTTGTTCCATTAATTTTTTAACTTTATTACTGTTACGACAAAATTACTTAAAAAATAGGACAGCGCTACCGAAGTTTTATACTTTTTACTTTTTAGTTATTATGAAATAAAATAAGATTAATTATCATTGTAAAAAAATGTAAAAAGTCTGTATAGGGAATAAGTATAAAACTAATAAACAAAAATTATAATTTGCCACTATGAAAACACCAAACTACTTCAGATTTTTTTAACACACAAATTGACTTGGAAAATTAATGTAGCCTGTATAGGTCAATGAATTACTCAAAAGCAAAGTATACTTTCAGACAGTGATCATTTGAATAGAAGAGATATAATACAGTGGGCCTATACCTACTTATAGATATAAGATTTTAAAATATGAATCTCAATGATAATAATTACTACAACTATAATATTATTATAATTATATTAAACTTTATGAATTTTATATCTCTCCGTTGCTGTTAATTAAAAACACCATTTCCCCTTTTGAATAATATCATAATATATTAGACGCCCGCTACTGAACTTACAAACATTACGTACACACACATAGACACATATTTATGCAAAGTATATTTTTGATAGGTACGCACACTATTCAACGAATTCAAGATGGACGTAGCGTATAAAATACAGGATGATTAACGAAGCCTGGTCATCCCCTTCTTTTTCTTCGATAAAGCGCAGTTTTTCAAATTATTAAGATTTTTCATTCTACTTTAAGAGAGTCACGTGGAGATACAAACTTCTGATTTAAAACTGACATTTTTGTAAAACTATATTTTTAAGGACTATTATCCTTAATATAAACATTTTAATAACTGAGAAACTACTCGTTTGAATTTTGAATTAAGTAAGTACATTAAAATGTTCGAAAACATTCTTCCTGTAATTTTAATCATTTACAGTGAAAATGAGAGGATCTTATTTGGAAAACAAAAGTTTGTATCGCCACAGAATACCTGTTAAGTATAATAGTAGCGCGTAATACGTACAATTTCAAGCATTTTATAATGTGGTTTTTAAGTATACTTAAAATCAGAACTTGAATAAATACATTGTTAAATGAAAAAATGGGGCTTGGTTAATCCACCGTGTATAGTATCATCTACATTCTACGTAGTTGTGGTGCTGCTGTGGTCAAACACACGTAGGTATTTAATGTGTTTATCATGGAATATATTAAACAATTTATGATTAAGTCGTGACACAAATCGATCATTGTCCGGATGTATTATTATAATAATTTACGACTGTTTATCGTTATGCATACTATCTGCGAACACCCTCCATTTGTTTGTGTGTGTGTGTGTGTGTGTGTGTGTATGTGTGTGTGTTATACTCGTATTTTGTTATACCGCGTTATTAATAATTATTATAATTATTATTATGTATAATAAATAGATTATGGTCATGGGCAAACAACATATTATGTAGGTACTGCCGGACACGCAAGCAAGTGCTTGGACGAATTTTCTTTCGATTATTATTTTATCAACTAGAATTAATAGTGCCGTTATTTTCATCGCTTTACATTGACGAGGTGGTTCATTTAATGTGTTTTACATAATTAAATGTACATTCTAGGGTGTTATATTTTTTTTTTATTCTTTTGAATGGCAACAATAATACATTTTTAATATTTTTCGTTCCGAAACTGAGCATTCTTAAGAGTTCTCTTTGATCTATTGACATCAAATTCCGGACAAGTAGTTTATTAGTATTTAGTAAATTATTATATAATAAATATTTAAAGTTTGGACGAGCTAAGTAACGGATCAACATTTTTCGGAATATTTGTTTATTACTCTAATCTTTCGCTTTTAGTCTAAAATTAAAATACTTATAACTCATAAACTACTCTTAAAAAAACTGGCTTTTATACATCAAAACAGGTACATACACACAAAAAAAAATAATAATAAATAAAAATATGCTTTGGAATAAAGAATTTAAAATGCATATTTAAAAAAATGATAACGATTAAGTATTTTTTTAGAAAAATAAAGTTTTTTTTAAATAATTCTTTTATTACTTTAGAAACATCACCAATTTAATGCAGGTTTCAGATATTACGTGCTTTCTGCTTACCACAATACATTCATCTCATTTTTTATGCATTTAGTTTATTGATAAATATCATAGAATACATAGGTATCAATGTATCGAAAAACCGGAAATTCGTTCAATTGTGTTAAGAATATAATATTTTAAGTTCGAAAATTTATATATATGGTCTCGGCTTAGACCGTTATTAGAGCTAATTATACTGGGATTTCCAATCAAAAGTCACCGTTTTAAAATACCATCGATATAATATTATCTAATAAAACTGTCTCTGTGGTCAGTTTTGGTGCATAAAATAAAAAGCCGTATGACGATCAAATAATAATTCTATTGAAATATAAAACTTGCGGTAAACGTTTAGTCACGATTTTACGTCGCAAATCAGTTAATATTGATATGATCCAGACATAGAATACCGTTTAGGAAACAAAACACACATATCATTTAAACGTTAATTATATTTTATCATATGTCACCTAGATATTTTTTTAGAATTAACTTTCAGCAAAACAACCTAATAATAACTTTATACGCGTTTTTGAGTTGTAAAAATCTATATATCGTAACCACGTTTAAGTAAGTATATAATACTTAGACTTTCGGCTGTAGTTGACTGCTACGAGTAGATTTGTTGATATGAATGGCATACGTATAAAGGGGCGGTGGTTTGCATTGGAAAACGTGTTATAGGGTTGCAAAATATAGACGATCGATCTGCAATATAACATGGATTCAAAACAACAAATTTAATCGATCGAGAAGTTTGCTCAATAATGACTTTCCCACGTATTTAATTTAAATCGACTAAAAAATCGTCGACAACAGTATTTTTTCTAAGCTATATAGTATATTTTAATAGATATGCGTGAAAATATTTAAAATCCGCAAGTAAATAGTACAAACTTAAAGTAACTTTACTTTTTTTTTTTACTTTATTCAAATATCAATTCGAATCATCTGTTTTCAGAAACTCTGGCACTAAACGCGTGCAGATGAAATATTATTATAACATACATATATACGCTGAACTTGCGGGCCTGCGACGCTCTCGTCTCTGGCGCGGGGGCGTCGTGAACTGTTTAAACGATTTATAAACACACACAGACGCATAAGTACTATATATACACACACTCGTACGTACGTATAATACGATTTCAACTACATACAACGCAACAACGGGGCGCAGAAATGTTTTTCCAGACGTCGGCAAAGGCAGAGGTGAGTCTGTTGTTGTTGTTGTTATTATTATTATTATTATTATTATTATTGTCCGGTAAATGGTCTGCGCGTTCGTAGTCGATGTGTCGGAGCCCGGAGAGCGGGCGAGCGATTCCCACGGCCGCGTGTGCGACGACAGACGTCAGACCCGTCGCCTCCTCCGCACCGCCGTCGCACCTTGGCCGTTTTTCTTCACATTTTTATTCTCTTCCGACTCGTGTTAAATTACAAAGTCTCTATATACCTACTGTATACACACGATCGTTGCGTTTTATTTCATTATTATTATTATACAGTCGCTGCAATACAGACGGTCGGAACTACACTTATTATTATTATTATGTATGTATGTATATACGTACACACGACCACCGCGTGCTGCATCAACACTGCACACCGCTTTACACATCCCGCTACACCCCCTCACCGAAACAATCGCCTCTCAGACAGACATCGTGATATGTTGATATACACGCATATACGTGTGCGGTAGTTTATATGTACAATAGTATCACAGCCGCCTGTAACGGCGGCGGTGGCGGTGGTGAGAATGAAACGAAAAAAGCCCATCGTGCACGGGTGTAGGGGCGGAGGAACACGATTGTAATGGTGATGAGAGGGGGGACGTTGGATACAAAGGTTTTAAACTCCTCGACATAAATCACGCCCTGCCCGCTGCAGCCACTTCCGACGCCTCCGCAATCGTTTACGTCCGAACGCGGTACCGATTAAAAATTTCGCGAGTTTCGCCAAGTCGTATTCACAAAACATATAATAATAATATGAGTATGATATCATCTATTATAGTAATTACTATTATCGTGTATTATCGTGATTATATGTATACACTATACAGGTTGGTGTATTATCAATATCGTGCGGTTATACGTCGTTAATTTTTTCGGTCTCGATATTTCGATTTCAAAAATGCACCAACTGATTTTTCCGCTTGAATGCATCGTTTTATTGTCCGATGACTATGGACATATCTGGCACTCTAAAACACCAATGCTTGTATAGCCGTATACCAAACACTGATGCAAAGCTTTGGAAAATATTTTTTTTCCCGAGACAATCCATCAAAGAGAAAAATCCTTTATTCCGGAACCACAGGATAATATAATAACAAAAGACGAGGAAATAAAGAAATTCGTCGTGAATCGCAGGACAATCCGCAGGATTAGTCTTCGTCAAGCTACACATATGAACCAAAGACGCATTATTATTACACAATAAACTAGGAACAGAATAGTACAGTGCACAATAATGAACTTTTAAGGCCTGAATAAACTGACCCAGCACACCTTAAAACCACTGAAACTAATAACGTTATAAATATTATGTTAAATGCGTAACTAGAATTTCGTGTTCTAGGGCGGGAACTTTGCAGAGCAAAAACTTTGTTTAAATTAAAAATAAATATAAGATCCACTTATTATAAATTATAATAATATTATACGTATAATAGTTTGATATTCGATTATAATAATTAATATAACAATAATATTATTTAACATGGCGTTTGAAACAAAACATATTACTGGAGCACACAAAAGCACTATATAGTCCTTTGCCTCTCGTCAATTATCGCTGCAGAGACAATTGATCGAAATTTGAAATCGGTGGCTTAATGCGATATTATTATGTATTGTACTGAATAACGTATTATATTATAGGTATGAAACGTATTTAGTGTAGTACTTCTTGAATAATATATAATAACAAATGAGTCTATCGTCGTGTGTATCAATATATTATACCTGTATAATACCAGGTGTAACATTGGTAACATTTAACATAAGATGCTTACTTATTTAATTATATATATTTCTTTTACATAATTAAGTTATTAATTAAAAACCATAGTTTTGCTATTTTTATGATTATCATACTCTAATTATGTTTTAATGAACATACGCTTGAAATTTCTTATTCCAAAGAAGAATTTTTTATTTGAATATTTGCTTTGATGTACAAAAAACGAATTTTGGATGAGTAGTTCACGAGTTATAATAGAACTTAAAGTTCAGAGTTTCATACTACCAAAAGAGTGGAGTGGTACAAGAATACCCCAAGAAATGTTGGCTCTTACTATGATTATCTAAACTTTAATACTTCTAACTAGTAATAAAAATTTATCAGAAATTTTACTTAATAAATCGAAATACTTGGAATAATATTTCGCTTGGTAATATGAAATTAAAATTATAATATGCTATCATTCAAAAAAGCTTGAAACTTACAAAATAATAAAAAGAGAAAAATTTCAAAAACATAGATGTATTTTGAAATAACGAGTGCCTTATTATTAGGTTAAATGTATTATCCCATAATAAATAAAAAAAATAACGTGACCTTTTTACGGATTTTACTTCTATTTGCTTCGACAGGCCACGTTTTATGATACAGCTCAATAATAACGAAATTTAACATTACACTTATTAATAATTCTACATAATATATTGACGACGACATTTGGTTAGTTTTCCGTGTAATTTAAATACAACAAAATAACCGGTATGATGCGAAAATACAGTATGTACCCCATTAAAATACGTGATAATATTATATCTATATAGTATATATATATAATATTAAACTCACGTGGTTTAATATAGGTACCACTACGAAGACGAAATAACAATAATTAGGTACAACGGATTGCGTTTAAACTGTCGGGACCATATACGGACCTACTAATTAGTTATTATTGTGTAAACTGACTTGCATTAGGAGCAGAGTAGGTACCTACAATATGTAATCGTACAGTTTGCGGAGGAACGTCAGGTACTGACAGCCAGGTGACAGGTGTCGTATCACATCGATTCCAATAGTATTCAAGACGTCAAATGTGGTAATATTGTCACACAATCTTCCAAACAAACGCCAAAATTCACGGAAAATGGTTTTAAATTTTATTAATTTTGAAAAAAAAATATATTAATACAGTAGACGTGCTGCAGTCTAAAATATGTGTGTAGTGTGCACACATCAGAGTATCGAGAAAAATAAATGTTAACTTTGGTTAAAGAATAGTTTATTTGAAGATCGTTGGATTTTGCAATAAAATAAAAATTGAAAAATAATAAGAATCTTTTTTTTTAACAACATCATGTTAAACTTAGTACACACAGTATAGGTCGATTAAAAAAAAAAAAAAAAAATATATATTTTGTTGTCCTAATAGCGTGCGTGGTGTATGCAAGCAGCAAGACCGCGCGGAGCAATGTTGATTGATGCCAAAATTTCCGTTGTGCGGCCGTCAAACTGTCGCCCGTCTGGTAAAACGTGCCGTTAGGTTAGATAATTAAATTTCCGTTTGAATCGACCACGAGGGATATTTCAGTTATTCGAAAGTCTATATAATGTGGTATAGACTATAGACTATAGACGATAGACTGTACCGGCAAACTCGAATTTATGAGGTAACATATTATCTTGCATGAGGTGTTGGTGATTTATTGAGAACGGTAACTTTAAAAAAAAATGTATACTTCTATAGAATATAACTATTTTTTTCATATTATGAAACATATTTAAGTTTTCTTTGTAAACCCGAAAAATAATGTGATGAAACTTGTTGATATTGATATCATACAGTTCTTTCATAAACTGTTTTTAAACTCGATAATTAATCATTATTGAATACAGATTAATAAACCTAATATTTAAATTGACGTACACAGAAATTTACCTTTCAATTTTGACGAAAACGGTTAGTTTGCTCGAATATTGTGATGAATAATACGACGCGCTGCAATCGCCATTTCCAATTCCCAGGGATTATTATTAAACAATAACAACGGAGTGAATGTGGATTCATAAGTACATATTTAATTGTAAATACTGCTGTCTTAATATTTATGTTCTATTTTTTCTCTATTTAAAATCGTTAATTGATATCAAGCGAGAAGAGAGTCGTTAGGCAATATAAACAGAAGACACAAACATACATGCAGCTCAATATTCTTTAAACGATGTATAAATATGTATTTACACATTATTGCGTTATACACGAGTATAATAGTTACAATTTTACAAATTTACAATACGTATAATGTATATAGTACATAAAGTGCAGTGAGCCGGTATGATGTTATATACATAGACGTACACCACTTGACACTTACATATTTACAAGACGATTAGGTGAGCGTGTTCACCCCTTTCTTTTTTCATTATGCAGTTATTCAAAGTACCTAATACGATTTTGGTAATTGTTATCCTTAACAATCATGAATTTTTTAACTCGTCAGATTTTATATAATTATACTCAAGGGATGACTTGTGGAAATACAAACGTCCGTATTTTTTTCTAAAAGAGAACAAACCCCCTTTTCGTTGTAAATTATTTACCGGATAATTTTTCGGGAAACATTGACTCATCAAAATCAAAATTCGGACGAATAGTTTTTGAGCAGATATATCATATTATAATATGTCCAAATTACAAAAACCAGAAGAATAAATTCGTTATCGAAGGAAAAATGTGGTCGAATAATTCTGTATATATCGTGTATATATATATATAAAACATATTGTGTGCGCGTTTGTCGGCTATACTAATGTATTACATACATACAGCGTACGCGAGATGCAGTGTTTGGTAATAATTTAACGCGATTACGAGCAAAGCATCGATAAGTCAACATTTTCTCTGAATCCGCAATAGGATTAAACACGATTAATTATTGCACCCGTTACCGCGATCACCTATAATACGCGTATGTGTGTGTATATATTTTATGTGTGTGTATGTTGTATATATAACGACGATACCTTATATTATATTGTGATGGTTAGTATACACATATGTGATATTTGATTCATACGTATGGTGGTTAGGTGCGGTCGTATATTATGGTGCAGTACCTATATCACTTGTCCGCGTATCAAGTATAATTTATATTATTATTTTAGGTATATTTGCGTGCAGCTGGTGGCTATACTCGTGTAATGTATGCGTGTGACGAACTGAATGACGATTTAAACGAATAATTATAATTGTAAAATCCTAGAAATATATAGGCAAATTATTTATCGTAATAGGCGTTTCCAGGTTAAGCCATAATATTGACTGCACGCAGCAAAAAAACTAAACTTGATTTACATATTTATAACCTATGCGTAAATGCATATAACATTATCTACATGATTTTTATTTTGATATTAATCCGGTGCACGGACATTTTATACGAGGGAAGTTTCCGTATTAAAAACACATCGGCACATCCCGAAATATCCGAAAATCACAGTTTGAATATAATATTTATTGTTAAATGAAAAAAATTGTGAGTGATCATACTCGGTAAGTCACTGACCGCTGTACATAATATTATGTAGAGTATAACGCACCACGTGTACCGAATATACAGTATACCTACGATTTTAATCACCGGCGATCCGCGTTGTGAATACAGGAGGGTGCAATAAGTTAATATTTTTGGAATGAATTATCGTATTAAAACACGTCAACATTTCAGCTAAGAAACAGCTAGCTGTGTCGAAACGTTTCGCAAGGAATAGCTCGCTTATATAATAGCGTGTTGGCCGAGACTACGGAAATGGCAACCATCAACGTCCTCGTACAATATTTTGACTTGTATTCGGTGCAATAATTTATTATATTGTATTTAAATTAAACGTGACGTACGCCACTGCGTATACATTTTTAGTAGTATATATTTTTAGTTACCCGCAATAGAGAATGAAAAATGAAACGAAGCTTATAGAAACATGCATATACCTATATGTGTATAAAAATATAACTATAGAAATAAGTAATTACTAAACGGATTTTGATAAAAAAAAAAAAAAAGCCGTAATATATACTTAAAACTAATTTTGACATGTATTATTTTATACTTATTATATTGTATTTGTTTGATTTATTTGCACTATCACGATTAACCTAATTATATTTATAATATTAATGTATTGTATATGCTCTCAGTATAAAGCTGTATTGTCTAAAAAATTTTCAAAAAAAAAAAGTAGAAACTTCTGCTATCGTTCCCTATCATGCATATTGTATTATTTGTATAATATATAAATGGGTTTTGGTAATTCGAGGGTATACAGTGTAGTTATTATAAAATAATTTTTATTTTTTCAAATTGTGTTAACTCATCGGAGTATATATCTCTGTGCGTGGATGATGACAATTTTTATATGTAACCCCTTAAAAACTAACGTGAACGAGTTAAGTCCGGACTGTACATCATGGTTTATTTTTCACTCTAATTGAATGTATCTTAATAATGTTACACAAACGTACAGTTATTTTTATATTTAATTATGTAGACAGCTGTAGTAGGTGCGTTTATTTTAGGAATACGGTTGCACAATTATACGGCTCTATCACTTGTAAGCAGTGGCGTAGCATTTCTATAGCCCATAAGCCATAAGGCCATCATCGTCGACCGTCGTACGATATTATACTCTGAGGACGATGAGAGAAATCTAAGATAGAAAAAAATGTATATATTTATAGCACTTAATATGTAAGAGCAAAATATTCAAATTTCAAATCGTTTTGTAATCTAGTGAATTTTGCACTATGAGAATTGGATCAGTTTGACAAATAGTTTCTTAATCGAAAACAAGCGTTTTAAACAATAAAAAAAAAACGTATACCTATCTCGAATTTTTACGTTTTCTCGGTCATAAACGTTTCTTATACATATAAAAAATTGTTTGAACTAACAATATTTAAATGTATCGTAATATAAGCCATACTCAAACAGACATACTATGTGAAAATGAAGTATAATAGATGAAAATAGAAAATGATGTATAATAGAAGTATTAAGCTGCACATGGTATAATGTAAAACAAATTTTGATCAAACTTATAATTTGTTTTGTATAATTCTATAAAGAAAAAAAAAGAAACCTAAAAATGCATTACTTTCGCAGCTCTATATAAATATAATATAATAATATATAATGCACAGAAAGCTGTCCCGTAGTACATAAATATAAATATAGTAAGAGAGAGAGAGAGAGAGAGAGAGAGAGATAGACAGCCAGAGCAATGTCGATCGTACATTTAATATCGTAATGAAATCGACGACGACGTATGTGGTTCGGTCGGTAGCTTAATATTTTTCGTCTGTCGGTTTACTATTAATATAGGTATAAGTATATTGTATACATACGTATTATATAGGTATATACGCACCGCACACGCGTTAAAATAATAATAAAAATAAAACACAGGTGAAGGTTTATAGTAATTTAAAAAAGTTTATACGATTTACGATTCCTATCGCACACGGGGTTTCGGACTTTTTATTTATTTCTTTTTTTTTTTTCGATTAACCAAATGGGTGTTTATTTCCTGCTCATAACTATACGATACCACCGTAGTAGCAGCTACGCGACCGGCGTGCTCCGTCCTAATGCCGACACGTCGACCTAATACCGGCACATTTTTCTGCTGTGCTCGATGGGCGGATCCCGGTCACATAATATACGTGCGTATATCATATAATATTATATTTTACAGGTACTTAATAACGTAATGTCATAAAAATCAATTTATATCGACCCGCCACTGTAGTACGATTTGCGTTCGTTACCTATCACGTGCTTATCTATCTCGTGTTTTAGCCGTGTTGTGTCTATGAGAGCTGATGCAGATGGCATTAGCGATGCGAGGGTTGAGGTTGTTTGCGAGAAAAAGAGAGAGAGAGAGAGAGAGAAACAATCGTTAACCGAGAATAAGAAGTTGAATCTAAATCGCGCGCAACATTCCGTCATTGTCAGGTAATAATTTAGCAAATCCAAGCGTTAATATAATATGTAAATGTTTTGATATAAAACGAGTTGACCTGTTTGCGAATTCGTATAACCGCGGTCGTACAGCGGCAGCAACGCAGTTATGATAACGAATCGGGAATCATTAATTAATGTATTTCACATTGTAAATTAAGTTAATTATTATGAAGTCTTAAAATTCCATTTAACAACCTACTCCTAATTTAATTCGTTAGATTATTATAAATACAAAGTTTGAGATCGATTCGAAATTAGTTTTTAAACATCTTTAAAAATATTTTAAAAATTCTAAAGTAAATGAACGTTAAAAATATTTCAAATTTTTTATATTCAAATTAAATTAAATTTATTTAAAATTTAATAATATCCAACAATAATAATATAAATCAGATAAAACTAAAATCGATAAGCGAATTTAAAATTTTTATTTCGATTTCAAACACTAAAAAAATTTATATACCTAAGTATAATAAATAGTATTATTTAGGCAGTAAGGACAGTAAATTTACTTTTTAAAACTTACAATTATTCATTTATAGTATACAAGTGTTTATTTATTTATTTTTTTATCATGTTTATTGTTTGTCACATAACATAACATATAAGTTTACAATATTACTCGACAATTATCGCAGTTTTTTTGTGAATTCTACAATACTATGCGTAACATAATATGATCATGAGTCGAAAGCCTGCCGCGAAGATTGAAATGTCAAAACGTTTGTGAAATCTAATCGAATATAGCAGCAGCAAGTAGCAAACGCATGCATCTATATATAATATGTCTATCTATATAATATATATTTATTATTTATAGGGCTTTCATGTTGAATTATCGTCGATCTGTCACCTTTCACGACGAAGTGCCAAAGCAGCATGTTCCAGGTTATTAGTCACGCACAGAACATCACTTTTATATACTATTATAATCCTATTATCGTGTTAAAAATGAAAACCCAATAATATGCACTACAAACGCGGTTTTTATAATATTTATGAATAAAATAAGCGTTTAATATTATGTGGATTGGTAGTTATTGCTATAGTAGCTATTATATTATTATCAAATATTAAATTATATTTTACGCCAGACGAACGGGAGTGATAAGTATAATAAATTATAAAGCTAGTTCTGGAAAAATATAATTAACGAAAACGTCTTCGACAGGCTGCAACAGACTACGTCTACAAGTGTGGTACACTGATACTCATCGACGTGAACAAATTTCAAAACAAGTTATTCGTATGAAAATGACAAGAAACTCGAGAACAACATCTCTTTTTTTACCCGTCTAAATTACATCGGTTACACTTGGTCCCGTGTTATTATTTCAGTCGAGCGCATGGTGAGTGTCTATGTAAAAACAGATGCAACAGCAACGTGTCGAAATGTTATTATTCCCAAATGTATATAAATATATATAAGCGTATCACGACTGAGATCTAACAATTTTATATTTAATTAATATGTCTAATCTATTCGTAGTAGTATACACTTATTAGCCGTGTTCGTCGGTTTTTTTTTCAATTTTCTAAAAACCACAAAAGACTTTATAAATCCGGTTATAGCCATGCACTTGAGTATATATTGTATTCTACAGCAGCTATATATTATAAACAATAAACTTATTATTTAAAAAAAAAACCTAGCAATCGAGAATAATAACAATAAATTAAACAAATATATACTGAATAAAAATAATCAAATAATTATTATATCATTTTTTATTTTATTTCAAAATCATATTATATTTATGTATATGAATTTTCTGGACGACTAACAATAGCTGAAGATAAATGGTTTAAGGTGAGAAACATGATTAGAAAGGTTAAATTTAGGATTTTTTTTCGTTATGTCTTTACAAAGCTGGTAGTTTAAACAATAAATAATGCATTTTTCTCTAAGACAAAGATAAAGTGTAATAAGACTCTAAGTGATAAAGTTAATAAAATAATTGTTAAATGCGAAATAACAACATCTATATACCTAGTATAGAATTAAAATTTATCAAAAGTTTAACGTCCAACAATAATATGATACAGTGATATAATTCTATTTGGTGGCTGGATCTTCTTAGAGGTTACAAAAACATATGTTTCATCACGAATGCAATTTAACTGAAAATTAGTTTTAGGCGTACAAATTTAATATTTTAGGTATCTCGAAAAATTTAGTATTTCCATGTTACACAGTATACCATAGGCATGTGTGTGATGTTAAGGATTCCTGTATATTTTTAACAAATCAATGTTTAATATAGACGTACTTACTAGAAATAATTTTTTGATAGAATAGTATCATAGAAACTTATACACAAATGCTATTCCAATTAACGGTCTTAAAAATATAATAGAAAATTGTATATTCATCGCAGTGCAAATAAAATGATTTTACTTTTAAAGTCAGTTAACGCAGTGAGTTTTCGAAGAGGGGAGACGAGCTTTATTTGAAATTCTGTTAAACGAATAATTTATTAAGTTGTTAAAGTAGTTATTTGTGGGTATCAAAAACAGAGTAGTGACTTTTAAGATAAAATGTTACATTATATTTAATTTACTCGTATAATAAACTGAAGGTGAAAGGTTACTTTAATTTTCAATAGAATAAACATTGTGAAATAATTAATTAACATTTTATTTTTATTATTATTTGAGTGATATTGTTTTAAATCTAAAATAATGAAATAAAAATACGCATGAAAATGGTTTGTTACCAAATAAAATATCAAGTTTATATTCGTATTTATAAGTGCATGTTTATAATATCATTTACAGTCTAAAAACTAACTAAAATATCTTGAAAAGATAGATATAAGTGAATTATATTTTTACTTCATTTCATGGACGGTTTAATTTCGAATTTCTTTAATTGAATAAATAATATTAAAATACCTACGCGGTCGTAGTTACGATCAGATAAGCGGTGTATTAATCATTAAGTCACAATTTTTTTTTAAAATTCTGTTGAGATTACAGCAATATTCCTCTAAGAAAAATAACACACACGTAATTTTAATACATAGGTATTACATACCTACTTAGAAATTCGTAAGACTACGTTGCTTTGATTACGATATATACAACATTATTTAATTATCTTCGACTGAAATAATAACCACCACGGTGTATGCGATACGTGTTTTTTAATCGAACTAAATATCTGATTGATTGCAGCACACGTTACACTATCGAACCGTACGATCAAAAAATTGTTTACACACATGTAGTATAGGTAAGTACCCTATATAGATTATAGATTAATATTAAACAGTGTTGGACCGAAAATGTAATGCATACAGACACCATGGTGGTTTGATCGGGTATATTAATACACGCACACTACGCTATTATTAGAGATAATGATTTCTTAGTATGAAAATCTTAAATAAAGATAGATAATATTATAGGTACTGTTATTATACGCGGTAAGGCGTGTGAACTTGGCGATATTTTGTTATAAATGTACGCTGACGTTATTTTATCACGGGTAAAAAATGATGATTTTAAACGAACAATATTTTTGTCATTTTAATTATATAAACATACACGCATATCCCCATAAATGAAACCGAAAATCGTTTAAACAATATTTTATTTAACCACTTACTACTGTCCAAAAAACCTTAAAACAATAATATTGTACGTAACAGTACAACGCATACGTGAGTCCGATTCACTAATATTTGTAATAAAAATTTATAACTCTATAATAATGACATTTAATTTTAATTTAACTAGCTCACACAAAAATTTAAACTATTGTTTTTCTTTTTTTATTCGATCAAAATCGAGACAATTTTCAAAATTATAAAATATATAGATTTCCGAATTTATGCTTTTTAATTACTCACATAATCATTTATTTAATAAAAACGTGAAAATTCAAACTTGTATATTCGACGAATTGACTGATGAGTGCACGATGAAATACCTCACCCTGTATTATGTATATGCGTGTTTGCATAATGTGTATACATTATAATATTAAACAGTTAAAATTTAAATGTATTCTCAAGAAAGTTTAATTTCTTCGTATAATTCATAAACGGCCGTACGGTATTAAGTGTTTTAATTAGTTTCAGATCTCTCGACAGAAACTTGTATAAATATAATTTGCATTTGTATTTGTACTTCGAATTTTTTTTTAGTTTTTTTAGATAAGTGTGTATATATGCATATATATATATACACACAAACACTGCGTTGTATTATATGAATCGTAAATTAATTAAATCTCTGATAAAAACCGTACCACCACACAATACGCATAGGTATATTCACGACAATCTGCATTTGTTTCGCCCCCGTAGTAGTAGGAGCGTTGCAAAAAAATATATTTTTAATTAATTTCAAAAACGACGATTTTTATCAGGTCCTTTGAAACGTAGTAGTATAATATAACTGACAGTTACGTATGTACAATTACCTATAGTTTTGTATTTGCTATAATAACTGCTTGTATTAGTTAAAAATCATACGTTATACTTACGTATACATATATTATTATAATAATACATAGGTTTACAGCTCGATCGTTTTATACTTTATTTTCTGACTTTGTTTATTTTGATAAAATTACGATTGTATTTCACAAGAGTAAAAAACGATGGCATGAAAATATCACACACGAGTTTATATATACAGGATTAATGCTTTTAATCACGACAAAAGTACTTATATTGTTTAAAAAATAATATATTTTATATTATTTCTTGTATACAATTGTAGTTACAAATATTTAAATGTTTAATATGTTGGTAGAAATCGATTTACGTACCTATATTGAAATAATTATAATTTTATAATTTGTAACTGATAATACATTTCTACAAAATATATTGATATAAACAGGGATATAAACGTTAAATAGTTTTTTTGCTAGCAATATAAATATTAATTGAGTTCAAACAAGAGGGAGACTTACGACAAGTGAGCAAGTTAAGATTAGTATCAGTGATCCACTATTGTATTCAGTCTAAACGCAAAATGATAATAGAAATAAATAAAAAATTGACCGATCAATGTACAATAACAATAAATATACACTATAAACTTAACGGTTGTTTTTCTGATAAGTAATTAATAATTAGCTCAATACGATAGTATGTATGATGCTAAAATTGCATTTGTAGGTGTCTTAAATTTTTAAACATTACTTTTCTACAAATGCCTGATTTTACAAAAATGAATATTTAATCATCGTATATTGTTTAATTAAATTACTGAATGATATTATTATAGCAAGCTGAGAACCGTATTTATTGTAACGTAATGTATACAGCGATTATTTTATCGTGAATCAGACAGTATTTCAGAAAATAAAAACAAAGATTTTTTTAATTCAAAGGAAAAGAAATGATAATAAAACAGTATAATGCTCTCAAACTTTTTAAATGAAAATAAATGATAAAAAAAAAAAAATGCCTTATAATATGACGTATATATATTCCCCGAGATATTATTTGATTTTCGACGTAAAAGAATCATCCTGTATACGTTACAATATTTTTGTAATAAACATATTATTATATATTTATATAGAGCTATAGAAGTGCATAGTTATTTATAGATAGTCGGTATAGTATATGATAAAAACGTAAGTACTGCTATATTATATTTCCCGTGCTGGTAGTGTCGACGGCGATACTTTCCATGGTTCGGGTGGGTGACGAGGAAGTGTGGGGTGAGTGAGTGCGTAGAAAAATAATAAAGTTTATTAGTTGGCGCCGTTTCGGGGAAAATTATTTAGAGTTGCGCTGCTTTAACACCCCTGAACGGTATACACGTATCTGATGATATACACACGTACCTCTATTTATGAATTATATTTCGTAATATGAAATAAACCTACTCGTATTATAGATGTTTTAAGTACGCTTTATCCGTATTGTTCTGCAGCACTCCTATTATATCATAATATTATATACATATTACATATTATAAATAAATGCGCGCGTATGCAAGAGACGGTCCCTAGTCCCGACGCCACTAACGACTATTATTTGAGAAAACGTTTTTCGCGAACCTCGTGAACTTATAATAATAGAACGCATTTGCTTGTACAATATAGTTAATAGATCATATTGATATATATATAAATATGTTATCAAGCTAAACGCGTGGTATTCCAAAATTCGTAGTCGTCTTAGAATATGTTTCGTAAAAATCTTATGCCAATATATGTATAATAGTATCGTATAATTTAGAGAATGACTGCAAAAATAAAAAGTGTCCATTTTACCTACTAGCCGGATACAACACAATAAGTATAACGCTAATGAATAATATTATATAAAATTATTTTAGGTATTGTAGTGACTTACGTTTGTCTTAACCATGTACACGTCGCGAATTCTTAGTGGTTTTCCGTGGTTATTTGACAATATTGTTTTTTGTTAAACAGTTAAACCATCATGTTTGAAATGGATATAATATTTACATATATTTTTTTAAGGAAAATCTGATGTATTTTTTTAATTTCCTACACACTTGAGAAATATCGTAATTACTGCCAGTATTAATTAATATATCGATTGTATAAATAGATATAGATTCTCCGAGCGAGTACCCCACCCCCATTACTCCACTAAAAACTGTATCACATATATAATCGTGTATTTTTGGAAATAATTTCTTGTGACCTACCAAAATGTTCTTAATGCTTACTTAGAATTTTATGAAAATTTGATATCATCGAAATAGAAAATTTAGGGAGTAGTTCATAAGTTATAATCCTACTTTATGTATTTTAAGAAGACCAATACATACGAATGTTTTAATATATAATATTGTAGATATTCTGGGTTTCAAATCTACGATTATTATGTACATAAAATATAAAATAGATTTCATATTTTGTTAGAACTATTCGGGTTATATTAGTATTTAAATAAATATTACCGATTCACTTATTAGTCGTATACTCGTATATATAATCCCATTATGGTTCAAACCATATAATATACTAATTTATATAATATATTCAAATTATTTCTAGCAAGCTTAAATCCTATTATTATGCGGCGCCATAAAGAAGAATAACTTGAAAACTATATACTTGATCGAGTATTGCGATTTAGACAAAAAAGGGTCAACTTCATTTGATGAGTAAAAGTGTACACCATGCGCTACCTATAGAATACATACTACGTTCTCAATATAATCATAAACAATACTCCTTAAGTAATGGAAAATAACTGAAATAAACTATTTGTTTCATAATATTATTTCAATAATTATAATACATAAGTGGACGTATGTATGTATTGGCGATGAGAGTATAGCTTGGTGAATTACAAAATTGCCCTACAAAATCCCTACCTATATTTTAAAATAAATTATATTCGTGTGGTTTTGCGGAGTACTCACCTTTGGAGCGAATTTGACGTACAAATGGATTTTCGTTTGTAACTTTTTGTCAACAGCCGAGTTATGCGCCTGACACCATATCGACGTGTTGTGGTGTTCCATTTTCGGTATGATTTTCAGAATGGACTTGGTGGTAAACCGTTTGTTCTCAGTTGCCATGGCTTCAAAGGACGTTTCAACACCGTCTTCCAACACATTGCCGGAGCCGTCAGTCCACGTGATCTATACCGCAAAACAGAAACAAAATTAAAATTTAGTAAACAGTGTAAACCGATGAATTAGTATAGTCATATATATAAATGTATATATATATATACGTTAAAAACAGTTTTTATAATGATGGAAATCGCAGGGATGGACCAAAATAAAATATAAAACGATTATAATACGTTAAATAATTATAATAATTTACGGCCAATTCCTGCAGCAGAAATTTATAGCACGATAACCAGATCTGAGTAAATTTTTGAAAAAGCTACTGTATTTGAAGACGAATTCATATGTACCTATGTTATACCGAACTCTGATTATAAACATTATTTTTTTATTGTTGAATAAAGGCGTGTAGGTACACGATAAATAAAAAACAGTTTTTTATATTCCTTGACATGAACTTTAAACATACATGCAAAAATTTTACTTTTGTTTTAAGTTTTTGCCTATGTTAAATAATACGTGATATTATACACAAACATATATAAATAATATATGTTTATACACCTGTCACACA